>JAJMHT010000001.1:0-122656 GCA_030583145.1 Metschnikowia vanudenii | reverse complement strand
AGAAACTAAAAAAAGCCGTTTATGGTATATTTGGGAGATAAACATGTCTGAAATCATAATGCCTCTTTCCCATCCTGGGAGGGCAAGTGAGTGAATTAGCCAATAACTACCCTCGCCTCATTCGCAAATTCGCAACCGCACTGAAAAAGTATCGTGATCCTGCTGACCCCAGAATGCATAAGAACACTGGAGTTCCGTCCACGGCATAATCCGCTTACAGGACAAATGGGAAAAAGAACGAAAAGAATACTTAAGACAAGGTCGGTCACATTTACTTGTGAAATATAAGCCATAATATAAAGCCACGACTGAACTCAATAATTCTCAAAGTTCTTGGGGATGTGGGCCACTCTTCAATTTTTCTTTTTTCATTTCTCCGCTTTCCGACACCGGCGGTTTGTTCTCTTGCGAACAATGTTACAATTGTCCGATACAGGAGCCCCAGAACAATCGAAAGTTCTATTCGCATTATCTATTCGTATTCTATGTATCGTTAAGGGTACCCATTAAAGGCCATATTTTTCGTGAGGTTTATGTTTTTAATCTTGCTTATCGGAAGTTTCAGCAGACGGAGACCCAGAAGAGTCAGCTGGGGTTTGCAAGAACTCTTCTCGTGACTCTGGTGCACCCGAGTTGGTATTGTTTTGCATTTTCTCTGGAACACCCCAGTCTAAGAAATCTCTTCTTACCTCAACGTAGTCGTAGGCAAACTCTCCAATTTGGTCCTCATCAACACCCATCTCCTCAGCGTCGTAGTCGACCCTCAATTGCAATCCTGGAATTTTGTTCATGACGAAACACAAGACTGCAGTAACACCACCGGAATAAGCGGTTGTGGCTAAAATATAGACCAATTGAATGTACAATTGTTTCCAGTTGTGGTCAATCCATCCACCAGCATGATCGGTGACATTGTCATAGCCGGCTACAGTAGATGAGCCAAAAATACCATTGAACAACAATCCGATCATACCGGCGATACCGTGCTCTGCCAATACATCCAATGAATCATCAACACGGCACAAGTACTTCAATTGTGTCAGGAAGTTACAAATGATACCAGAAACAATACCTAATATGACTGAGGCCCAAAGAGGAATGAAGCCAGAAGCTGGCGTAGCAGCCACAAGTCCAGAGATACACCCTGAACACAAACCCACCATAGACCACTTACCTTCCAAACGGAAGTCCAAAAGGCACCAGGCAATGGCACCAAATGCTCCAGACAAATGAGTATTTAACATCGAGTAAGGCACTTTGACGGACGCATTTAAACTAGAAAACCCATTGAAAAACAACCATCCAAAGTACAACAAACATGTACCCAAAAAGATCGTGGAAATATTATGAGGTCTGTAATTGATCATGAGATTTTCATTTCTCCTTCCTAAGAAAGCAGAGTAGACGAAGGTCGAAACACCAGATAAAATCTCAACAGGTCCACCACCGGCATAGTCAAGAACACCTCCGCGCCACGAAGAGGCCCATCCTCCACCCCAAATCCAGTAAACGACTGGCGAGTAGACGACTGTAGCCCATAAGAAGAGAAAAACAAGTGCCGGAATGAAGCGGCCACGCTCAGCAACTAAACCACCAGCCATAATGGCCAAAGTAACCAACAAAAATTGCATCTGGAAAATGGCAAAAGCGATTTTTGGATATTCGTTCCCGCCGCCGTTTTCACCGATTACGTCTTTGAATCCAAACCAGTTCAAGTTTCCAATAAAATTGTTGTTTGAAGAAGAAAATGCAAGCGAGTAACCCCAAAAGTACCATTGGAAAATACCAACAAAGGACGAACCAAGTACAATCCAAATCATAGATAGAGCAGATTTTCTTCTGGATAAACCGGAGTAAAGAAAGGCCAACCCGGGCACCATAATCCAGATCACTGAGGAGGCGATCGTGAAAAGTAAGACATAGCTGGAATCATACTCCTCGTTTTCCGTGAAAAGCTGTCTTCTTGAGGGAATCATTGGGTATGAACTTTGGATATTGAAGATGAAAAAGTATGAAAAACAAGGTTATGCTGGATGGATATAATAAGAAAAAGCTAAGTAGCAATGTTGAATTTCGGCTGCAAGACAGACCAAAAAAATGGAGGAAGAACAAAGCCTGAGATACCTTTATGGAATACGAGAAAGGCCACGACAAGCGATTTTAAATATATAGAGTAAAAGAAAAAGAAAACAAAAGAATATTAAAAAAAAAATAAAAAATGAAATTGCAGAGTCTACCGGCGTGCATATATAAACGAGTCACTTATTAATGTTGTGAGACGCATCGGGCGGTGATGGCATGCCCGCACCGAGGGCGATGCAGAATCTGTGCCGGAAGAGCAGAATACTACTCACGGCTAGGACAAATTTTGTAGGTGCAGTACCTAGAGGTCGCTTATTCGATGGAGATTATAGATATCATCAGCCGACGTGCAGGGTAAACAATATCCGGGATCGCACTTAGTTTTGCTTTGCGCCAAGTGTTACTTAGTCTGAATTCACATTGCCTCGTTTTGAATCAAGTTCTCCAGCAGGCAAAAATCAAAAGTACAGAAACAAAGGTGGAATGTCATTATTGCAAAATTCTGAACCTAAGAGAAAAGAAAAGTGAGATTACAGTATTAAAGTGAAAGACCAGATTTTAAATTCGCATCCAAGTCGAAATATTGTCACCGGCGATATCCGTCGACCCAGATATTCGAGGGGCATCTCTTTTTCACAAACAAAGCCGAAAAAAGAATCCCAAACATGGTGTTACCTTATCCAAGTGTGAAAGCTAAGAAAATCTGAAAGATAAGATGTCTTACCGAGACAAAGAAAGAAAATAAACCAGGCTTATTCAAGATTTCTCTATCTGCAAACTCTTCACGTGAGCATAATAGTCCGGCGAAATTTTTCGCTTCATGTGGTGAATTGCCGCAGCAATAGCAGCAATAGCAGGTGAAAGGCACGTGAATTTCGCGTAGCCAAGAAAAAAACATGACAAAAAAAGAAATATACTCACTGTCCACCATGCAGCCATCAATAACATTCACCATTTGGAAAGAGAAAAACCACCAAATTCGAAATGAAGCATACGAATTATGCCACTCACGTAAATTTTCGACCGAACGCTCCCATTTGGAGAAGCACAAGGCACTATGTTTCGGCTTCTTTAATATTATCGGTGTTTCTGAGGCCGGCAGCAGCATTGCGAACATTGCTCGGGCGCAATTGGTCAGCAAGTGTTCCGCGATGTTAATGACGTAATTGTGTAAAGCCAGGTTCAGTAATCTGATCACACTGCTCACTTTTGGGAGTCCCGATCAGAATACTTCTCGACAAAGTGAACTGTCTCAAAGCATACTTCGACCATGATGAGAATGATAATAATCCATTCCAAACGAGTGCCTTTCTTTTCATTCAACACACTTAGAAGCGCACGTTGTTCTTCTGTGACGTAGTCTAGCTTACGGTTCATTATTGAAATTCTGGGCTGAATGTCTAAGCGACGGCCCACAGACTCGTAGATCTTCTCTAGCGTAGGCTCGGTCCAGTACAAGTCTGGTGTCTCGATTAATTCCGAGTAGAGGTTGAGTTTTCCACGAAGAAGAAACAAGTTTCCCGTGAGCCTCAAGACATCGGCTTCTTTCGAAGTCAACTTCAAACCCCTACTCAAGATTTCACTATTTTCACGCGTCACCTGAATGTGCTTTTCCAAGCTTTCTTCAAGTATCGAGAGCCTCGTGGATCTGGAAAGACCCATAGCAAAAGCAGCCATTTCTAATTGTTTCTTCTCGGATGAATGTCCCTGGATCACTAAAACATCCCCTTGCATAAACGAGCCTTCCTCATCAAGAGAACCTTTATCGATCTCGACATAGTCCATTTCTTCACTTTCGTACGGATGGCTGTACACTACAGATCCCATGAGCGTGGGAATATACGCTCTCATCATCTGTTCCTCGGTGAGGCCCCATCCCACCAAGGTACCATTTGCTAGTACCATCAAGTCATGTTGAATGTCTTCAAATGTAACACTCCAGTTAATGATTTCGTCGTCAACAAGAACACTGTAATGGAGTCCGTTTTGTTGTAGAATTTCACTTGCTCTAACAAGATCAATCGCTTCGCCCACGGTGATGGAAGTTACCGGTTTCACATACTTTATAAGGTCACTGGGGTCTACCTGGCGGTTGTTGTATTTCGATAAGAGAGACGAAATAAGCGAATTGGTAGCCACGGACTCCTTTTGGTTTGTTCTCCTCAACGTCTGGAGGACAGGCTTTGGGTGTTTCTTCTTGTTGGCATTGTTCTTTATTACAGGCAGATCCGGTACCTTTTGCGAGTAAATGCGGCAAGCGTATTTAAAAGCATTTGTTTTTGGAATATACAGCCAAAGACCATGACTCCGGCTAATTCGAGTTAAATACATTTGATTCCACATCTCGTTAGGAAATAGTGTGCTTCCAAAAGACCAATGTGTCCATTCCATCCTTGTGCAGTACAATGTGATTTGTGAGCCATCGGTCCCGAACGAACAAGGTATAGAGTTTTTTTTATGAAGGGCTATGCATCATTTAATTCAAATTTATTTCTCTGAAACGGTTTCTTGGATTGGAACGATTCGGTTCCACTAACCGGGTTTAAAGTGATACTGGGAGCTTTGCCCCGGTTTAGTAGGTTGATTTCAACAGGTCTTGCTGGTGCGATTGCGTTTTAGGGGGATCTCATTCAATTTAAGAGGCAGGGTTAGGAATTGTAAAAACGAAACAAAACAAAACAAAAAAAAAAAAAAATCACGAAATTCGGCATCGAAAATTTTTCAGAGTAGTCTTTATTTCCAAAATAGTCCAAATTCTCTTATATTAATCGGACTTTCCAATTACAGGCGCACCCTATGTTCCAGCGCAGATCTAACGCGAAATTCGACAAAGTTGGCCTGGGCAGTCAGACCCTTCTTGCTTGCTTACTTGGCAGGCTGGAAAAATGGGCGTACATCGTGAGTGTTCAACTACAGGCCCAGCCCAGACCAGCCTATTGAGACATTGGAAGAACTGCAACATGGACCGTGACGGCCAGAACCAATCACAATTTATTTGATTTGATGTAATTTCGGTCCATTTCTATATCATATTTTTTTTTTCTGGATACTTATTTTTTTCTCTCACACACTATTTTTTTGGAAGTATCTTTGATGGGACTCTGCACTCGTCGCATTGGTGAGATTCGTATTTTTTCTGGTCTAATTTTGGAGCGCTCAGCCTACCGCGTCTTCCCCCTTCCTTCAACGGCCATTAGTCTAACGATGTGAGCTAAAAAAAGATTTCCAAGTTCTCCAAACCAAATTGCGGATATATAATTCTGGAACGGTTTTCGTTGTTATTATTTTCTTTTCTTCTTTCCATTTTTAGATTTAGAGCAGGTGCAGATGAGTTTACTTCGGGTATAATCGAGGAACCAGATCTTTAGTTCCTGAGACCCCGCTTCTCGCCGTATAGCTCTGGAACTCAAAACGCGTGTTTACTATTTTTCCAAAAATGGAAAATTAAGATGTCTGGGCAATAGATGACCCCTGAGACCAAGCCTTAAATGGAAAATGGCCACAAAACATCAACATCAATACCATACTTTTCATGCTTTTGTATTTGCTCATCAGTAGCTGATTTTTGAAACGAGCCCCTTGATAATTTTATATAAAAGTTTTTGGGGATATGCGCAAAAATGTAAATAAAGAAAAGTAAAATTAATAGCCCCAGATACTTAAATCAAGAAAATTTTTCTGCTTCCACTGCAGTTGCCAGCATGGGGCGCGACATTCCATTGAAGTGCTGGTAATCTCTCGCGTCACGTTATCGGACTCTGCCGTAATAGACTAAGGGTAAAAGATTTGATCAGAACTTGCTAATTTCTAAGAAGTAGTCTTTCCATTAGCCATTTAAGTAAATTGCTTACAATGAATCCCAGAACCCCTAAACCAGGTATTTTCATAGAGCAAGAGTTCGGAGTCCTAACTCTTTTCGTTTCAAGCAAGTGTAAACAAAACCTTCGCAGCCAAGTTGCGTGGTGAAATAGGGGAAAGTAAACAATGTTTATTTCGATGGGGAAGACATCAAACTCCTTGGATTTTTTAAGGATTCGAAGCTCTAGCAAACATGTAGATCAACCGAAGGACATCAACCAGGCACATCAAAGTGGTACTATGAACCCGGTGCTCTCCAATTTCCCGTGAACCGTCGATTGTTTTAGGCGTCCGTCACAGAAACATTTTTTCCTCACACATTGTCATGTTTCTAAATATATTTTCCCATTTTGAGAAAGAAAAAAAAATCGAAGATATATAACCAGATCATTACCAGGAACACGAATTCCCTGACCAACTTTTCCGAACACCCTCAAAAAAAAAAAGAAAAAAAGCTCCCGCTACTCTTCCCCAATCACTCCATTTACTGAATAGAACAATATGTGGTATGTAAACTTTACACTTCTGAAATTCGCCCGTGTTTTGTGTTGAAGACGTGTTTCTAACATTCTAGTGGAATCTTCGGTTATGTAAACTTCTTGGTCGATAAGACTAGAGGTGAAATCATAGACAATCTCATCGAAGGCCTTTCGAGATTGGAATATAGAGGCTATGACTCCACTGGTATAGCCGTTGATGCCAAGGAAAATGGTACTTCTTACATTATCAAGACCCCAGGTAAGGTCAAGTTCTTGAGAGAGGAGATCACCAAGCAAAACATTGACAGATCGCAAGTTTTTGACAATCATGTTGGAATCGCCCACACTAGATGGGCTACCCATGGTCAGCCTGAGTACTCGAACTGCCACCCACATCGTTCCGACCCAAATGGTGAGTTTATTATTGTGCACAATGGTATTATCACCAACTATAGAGAATTGAAGACCTTGTTGCTCTCTAAGGGCTACCAATTCGAATCTGAGACTGATACCGAGTGTATTGCCAAGTTGTTTAAGCACATCTATGACACTAACACCAAGGCTGGCTACTATTTGGACTTGAACGAGTTGACCAAACAGGTGTTGTACGAATTGGAAGGTTCTTATGGTTTATTGGTCAAATCCTCTCATTTCCCGGGTGAAGTTTGTGGTACTAGAAAGGGTTCGCCTTTGTTGGTTGGTGTCAAAACCGAAAGAAAGTTGAAGGTTGATTTCGTTGATGTCGAATTCCCTGAAACGCAAGACAACTTGGCAATCAACAACCCAGAGGGAAACTTGAGAACTTCTCAATCGAGAGCCTTCTTTGCTGAAGACGGTATTCCTTCTCCTGCCGAGTTCTTCTTCTCTTCTGACCCAGCGTCGGTTGTTCAACACACGAAAAAGGTTTTGTTCTTGGAAGACGATGACATTGCACATGTCTATGATGGTGAATTGCACATTCACCGTGCTAAGAAAATCTCCGCTAACGAGTCTACTCAGAGACAAATTCAAACTTTGGAAATGGAGTTGAACGAAATCATGAAGGGTCCTTACAAGCATTTCATGCAAAAAGAGATTTTCGAACAACCAGACTCTACGTTCAACACCATGAGAGGAAGAATAGACTTTGAGAACAACTCCATCAACCTTGGTGGCTTGAAGGCGTGGTTGCCAACTATCAGAAGATGTAGAAGAATCATTATGATCGCCTGTGGTACATCATACCATTCTTGTTTGGCTACCAGATCAATTTTTGAGGAATTGACTGACATTCCAGTCACTGTTGAATTGGCCTCTGACTTTTTGGACAGAAAATCTCCAGTTTTCAGAGACGATACCTGCGTCTTCGTTTCCCAATCTGGTGAAACTGCTGACTCCATGATGGCCTTACAATACTGTTTGGAAAGAGGTGCATTGACCGTTGGTGTTGTCAACTCCGTTGGTTCTTCGATGTCCAGACAGACTCACTGTGGTGTTCACATCAACGCTGGTCCAGAAATTGGTGTGGCATCTACAAAAGCATACACTTCACAATACATTGCTTTGGTCATGATCGCTCTTTCCTTATCCAACGACTCCATTTCGAAGAGAGACCGTCATTTAGAAATTATTGAGGGTTTGAAGAATATTCCCGAACAAATTAAGAAGGTGTTACTCTTGGAAGACAAGATCAAAGCACTTTGTGACGAATTCTTGAATGAACAGAAATCTTTGTTGTTGTTGGGACGTGGATACCAATTTGCGACCGCTTTGGAAGGTGCTTTGAAAATCAAGGAGATTTCATACATGCATTCCGAAGGTGTATTGGCCGGCGAGTTGAAGCACGGTGTGTTGGCTTTGGTTGACAAGGATTTGCCAATCATTGCTTTCGCTACAAGGGACTCTTTGTTTCCTAAGGTCATGTCTGCTATCGAGCAAGTCACTGCCAGAGATGGTAGACCTATTGTGATTTGTAACGAGGGAGATGACGTGATGAAGGGTAAGGCTTACGCAACTTTGCATGTGCCTTTAACAGTTGACTGCTTGCAAGGTTTATTGAACGTCATTCCATTGCAATTGATCAGTTACTGGTTGGCTGTGAACAGAGGCATTGATGTTGACTTTCCACGTAACTTGGCCAAGTCTGTTACTGTTGAATAGATTTTTATGACTTCATACCTGTTTAATTTATACCATATTTAATTTACTTAATTGCGCTTGAAGTAGCCTGAAGATCCAAGCCAAGCTGAGGAGAAATCGAACGCTTTCTCTCCGACGTCTAAATATTTCTTACCGTAGTAACTAGCGGACTCGTTACCGAGAGCATTCAAGTCAGGACTGATTATTAGTATAGAACATTGGAAAATGGATGAAGTCTGCGGAAGAAAATACATACGTAAGACCGGTATTTCTGCGAAGGCCGGCTAAAAATGCAGATACAACAATCAAGTCAAATCCAATGTGGAAAGATTTAGTAAGAGCACCCTGTCGTTAGTATTGTCCATTCTATCCTTTAGAAGTGATTGTTTGGATCGCACAAAATCATGCCTCCAGAATAAATCCCTGTGGTTGACGGATATCGTACCATGTTTATATTTAATCTCTGGTGTATTCTATGCAAAAGACGTAGTTTCGGCGTCTATTTTTGTTGAGAATGTAACCGGCTCGATGATGAAGTGGTCAACTCACCTTTAGGAAATATATACAAGTGGTGCTCGTGTGCCCCTGCAGGCATGGTTGATTCGCGGAGGCCTTCCGCAGAGCAAATTTTGTGTGTCTTTGGGGGTGCGACCAGTACATTTTGTCTGTTTCTTTTCGAAATGCCATCAATCTCTTAACCTTTCTACTTCAGTTGCGTTCATAGTGGTGTTTAGATACTATCACTGAAAGGGAGAAATTCTGCTGATGATGTCCGTATCTCAATGAAAAAGGTGAAAGAACTTCCTATTGATTGTGAATCGAGACATATTATAGTTGATGGTTGCACTGAGTTTATTAGCTTCAGGGGCATATTTTGGTGCTAAATTTATACTGAACAATGAGCATCAACAACTCCATTCGACACAGAGAAACTTTGATATATTGAAAGAAGCGGTGTATTTTTTTTCTGTCTCTTTCTATTGCGGTTTTCGTTTTGAATAAGAGAACACAGAGAATTAGAAATCAGGAGTTTGGAGTGGGATACATGACCGTCCGTTTCCCCAGACCTTCGAACGTTCATTTCAGCCAAACCTCGAGCTGCAAACGCTAAGGAGCAGTTCTTTTTTTCCTTTTTTTTTTTTCTTCTCTTTCTTGAGGAGGGGTCCTGATTCCATGGTTGTTACGGCAATTTAGTGCCGTTATGTCTGTATTTGTTATGATGGCTTCCACTTGTTCTTATTTGTCTACCCTGGCTTTACCTTGATTATTGGAGGGGTTGTCTCTTACGGAATGAGCTTTCATAAAAAGATATTTGAACCAATTGTCGCTTTACTTTAACATGGCAAACTGGCTCAAGTTTCATGTTCAATGCAAATGCGGCTCTGGTTTTAGATTCGAATTGTCAAGTTGTCTCCAGTCACTATCAACATTCGTTTTAGGGAGCAAGAGCGTCTGCTTTTTTTTTTTTTCTTTTTTCTTTTTGATTTTTCAAAAATATCCTCTAAACACTTTTTCCTATCCGTGACTCGTGATTTTGCTGCCAATTATCCTCGGTCATGTCATTTTTATTAAACCGTCCTCACCTCGAAAACGCTCGCCTGTTGTTTCCCTCGCACTAAAGGTGAATGGAAACTTTCAGGGGAGTTTCTTTTGGATTTTTTTTTGCAGAACTAGAGTTTTTTCGTGAAACTTCCCTATCCCATTGCAATTTCCCGACTCTTCCTCTCTTGCTCCTTAAATTTGATTGTCCCGGATTAGTGGCGAACTCTTGGTCACTGGCTGGTTCTTGGGTGCATCCGGGTAACATGCTCTGTGTGAAATGACTCTGCAGGTCTCGCACTACTGAGCATGAGTGCACTTCAAAAGTTCTCTAGAGCACAGGCGACAACGTTTTCTAGGCCTTATTGTGACTAGTCAACTGGTATCCATCTTTTGTTGTTGTTGAATCACTCGAATTTTTCAAATCTGGTTTGCTTCACTTGATAATGTCCGACAGATACAGACCACCTTCGGGCCCAAAAGGTCCAAGAGGGGCTCCTCCACCACCAAGAAACAATCGGGGCTCCGGTTCAAGACCTCATTATCATGGCGCTCCCCTTCCTCAAAGATACAAAGAGAGAGATAACTATAGACCGAACTTGATTGAAAAGCAGAAACAGCAAGGACCTCAAGTAGGTGGTTTTCTGCGGGATGCGGAAAGACCCAGTGGTCCATCAGGTTATAGAGATGGCCAAAGTGCCAGTCAGAAACGGTCTCATCCGGATAATAGACAAGGCAAAAATTCAAATGGCCCCAACAAAAGAAGGGACTTTAATCATCGAGAACATGAGGTTGCTCCTCGTTCCGAAAGATCGGAACCTTCTCTGAGAAGAGGAGATATCAACCTTGCGAAAGCTCCAAGGGGTCCTCGACTGGCAAATGTACCCGAAAAAAAATCGAAGCCTAAGAAGTCAGCCCCTGGTGCTGGTTCGGGTCCTGGCGGGGGGTCAAAAAGACCTAGACTCATGCCTCATCAGATATACCTGGTGTATACGGTTCGAGCTTCCGACCTATACAAACGAGTACAGCAAGTTGGCGAGGGAACTTACGGTAAGGTGTACAAGGCAAAAAATGAGGTGACAGGTGAAAATGTCGCCATCAAGAAATTGAGACTTGAGACTGAAAGAGAGGGTTTCCCGATCACTGCAATGAGAGAAATCAAATTATTACAAAGCTTCGATCACCCGAATATCGTGGGTCTTTTGGAGATGATGGTTGAGTATAACCAGATCACGATGGTGTTCGATTACTTGAATCATGACCTTACGGGACTTTTGACGCTTCCTGAATTGACATTGACTGAAGGGCATCGCAAAATGATATTCCAACAACTCATGACTGGGTTAGACTACCTCCATAAGATGCGGGTGATTCATCGTGATATAAAAGGTTCCAATATTCTACTTAATTCCCAGGGTATCCTTAAAATTGCGGATTTTGGATTGGCTCGAAATATGAAGGTTTTGAGAGGTGATGAGAGTCCCGACTACACGAATAGAGTTATCACTATATGGTATAGACCACCTGAGTTATTAATGGGATCCACGGACTATGGAAGGGAAGTTGACATTTGGGGAGTTGGCTGTCTTTTGATTGAGTTATACACGAAATCTGCCATTTTTCAGGGAACAGAGGAGATCTCCCAGCTCTACAGGATCTACGAGGTGATGGGTACTCCAACCGCGGAAAGTTGGCCCGGTATCGAGAACTTGCCGTGGTTCGAAATGTTAAAGCCACGTATGAAAAGGTCCTCTAGATTTGAAAAGGACTTCAAAGGTCACATGACAGAGGATAGTTTTGACCTCGCGCAAAAAATGCTACTGCTCCACCCAGGAAAAAGAATTAGTGCGGACGAGGCACTTAAACATCCTTACTTCCATAACGACCCCCAACCAGAGGCGCTTACTTTTATGAAGAATATAGTTGGTGAGTGGCATGAGTTCGAAACGAAAAAGCGGAGAAGAGAGGAGAGGAAACGAATTCTGGAGCTTAAAAGTGCAAGAAAAACTGAAGGCTCTGTTCCTCCAAGTTTGGGCAAAACCATGCAATTGGATTCCCCAACATTATTACCTCGCTCGATCTCCGCCACTCCTTTTGAAAAGGTGGCCTCGGGTGCAGAAGAATCCCCCAATCAAAAAGATATTGTCCAGCAGGAGGTTAAGGACAATACAGAAAACAAGGTTCAAACAGATGGGGCTTCCAACGGGAAACCTTCTGGTGCGAAAAGTTCTCATACGGTCGCTCATGAAGCACTAGAGGAACCAAACAAGGGTAGTGAAACGGGGAAGCTCGTAGAAAAGGAGGACAAAACTTCATCACCTGTGGAGTCAGCACAACAGCCCGAGAAAATTTGAGGCAAACTCGGAGTTGACACCGAATTAAGAATAAAGAATAGATTTTTTTTTTTTTTTTATTTGCTCCTATCTGAGGGAGTGCAACTCATGCATGGTTTAGTACGGTTGACAAAGGCTAACCCGGAATGAAAAACACATATCAATACATTCGACATAGGAGCTATTAGAAAAGAAGGTATTAACAAGGAGAAAGGGGAAAAGATTTTCCCAAAGGAAAAAGAAAAATCTAAAATAGACACCAAAAAAGATAAAATAACCAAAAATAACCAATAACAGAGACATAAGATGCCATGATACCCTAAAGTATTCGACCTGTACTTTGGAATAAGGGGGGTCCTATTTAGGCTATTCTATCCATAGACGCGTCCTTTGAACCTGGAGAACGCTGCGAGAAGTGGTCTCCAAAGTGAAGTCCAAAAAATGTAGAAATCGAATACTTTTGCGATTGTTCTACATTTGTACCAGCGAAAACCCATTGCAAAAACTTTTGCCTAATCTAAAATCTTGTATCGATTTGGCTTCACGTGACATTAGGCAGCAAATAAGGTTTGCCCAGCCTTTTACCAGCGGCCATGCGTGACATATTCGCCGCGTCTGTCCGACGCGAGAATGCTTAATCGAGTACTCGCCTAGCCCAAAACGATCCTCAAAACACTGCTTCCGAAATCATAGCAGATAATAAACAATCCAATAAATAACCAAAAGAAAAAGAAGATCTTCTTTAATTAAGTTCGGCTAGGTGAGTTAAAATTCTAAAAAAAAAAAAAAGTTTACAAGAACCTTTCTATGTGTATCAAGCTTTATTCATTGGGACGCATACTGTCCCTGTTCGAAAGGCACTTGGAGTGCGCTCGGAACTCGGCCACCCAAGCGAGATCGCCCAATCCTCTGTCTGACATATGCATCGCGATTGCTCAAACCCGGACACTTCGGAGTATCTACAAAGCTTGCTTTGGGAGTATTAAAACATCATACATCTAGCACTTTCGATTTTTTCACAGCGTGGTATCGTGAAATAAATTTCTAAAAGAGATCCTATTAGCGGGGCTTTCATTATAAAACGAGACAAAATAAAAGCGAACTTTTACCTTGGCTATGGGCTCGTGTACTTCCAAGGACCAACCGACGACCTCTGGTACTCCACTAAATACCACTCTGAATAAGCGGGCACAGCAGATCAGCAAGCTCGAAACCCAAGCAGCTCAACATGGGACTTCAAATGGCGACTCGGTTGAAACACATACAAATGGCAATGGCTTGGCCAATAGCACGCATGACGAAACAATGTCCTCAGCTCTCTTAGAGCAAAATGGAAACATGAACGGTAATGGTTTGCAGGCAAACAACTCCGGCTTGGTTCAGATGAATGAAAAAGACGTCAAAATTCTCTTGTTGGGTTCGGGAGAGAGTGGAAAATCCACGATTGTCAAACAAATGAAAATCATTCACAAGAACGGATTTTCCGAGGCAGAGGCGTATGATTACAGACCTTTCGTATACAAAAACATCTTGGACTGTATCAAGAGTATCATCAATGCTATACTTGACTTTTCCCCCGAACTTGTGGCCCCAGAAGGATATTCATCCTCGATCACCAAGTCTAGTCAGGGGAATGATTATGTTTTGACTCACGAGGACGCACAAGCCATTTTGGACTATGAAAATTCCGTGAGTTCTGACGATCCATTTGACAAAGATGTTGCTTCCAAGATTGCTAAAATATACGCACAGCCACGAGTCCACGAATTCATCAAGTATAACCAAGCGAAGTTCTATCTTATAGACTCTTCTGATTACTTCTTATCGGCAATTGACCGTATCGCACAACCCCATTACATTCCTACACAAGCAGATATCTTGAGAACAAGAAAAAAGACGTCTGGTATCTTTGATTTCAAATTTCAGATGGGGAGCTCCAATATACACATGTTTGATGTTGGTGGCCAGAGATCCGAGCGCAAAAAATGGATCCATTGTTTCGACAATGTCACTTTGATCATATTTTGTGTTGCACTTTCAGAGTATGACCAGGTTTTGCTCGAGGAAAACTCACAAAATAGATTAGAAGAATCTCTTACTTTGTTTGACTCCGTTGTTAACTCACGGTGGTTTTCAAGGACGTCAGTTGTGTTATTCTTGAACAAGATAGATGTTTTCGCCAACAAACTACCCCATTCTCCACTTGAAAACCATTTCCCTGATTACAATGGTGGAGATAACCTCAACAAAGCAGTGAAGTATATCTTGTGGCGATTCACTCAGGTGAACAGATCCGGCTTAAATATTTATCCCCATGTCACCCAGGCGACCGACACCTCTAACATCCAGTTGGTGTTTGCGGCGCTAAAGGAGACCATATTAGAAAACTCGTTAAGAGATAGCGGGATTTTGTAACAATAGGACAAAAATGCGCAAAAGAACATGATCTCTATTTGAGGAATACAGCGGTCGGTCCAAAACTCTTCACATGTCCGCACTCTTAGATAGATTCTCACGGGACTTTGTAGTATCAATTAATATCATGCAAAAAAGTAATTCAAATGATTTCAGTATTAGTGAATCAAAAATGACTCACGCCCACTAGTCAGATAAAATAGAGACTGCTAGTTAGTTATACACTATTTGACTACTACCTTGGCGCATTCATGCCTATAAGTGAAAGCTAATAAAACTGTCCCCTATTGCATGCATGTGTGAATTTTCTTTAAATGCCCTTCAAGCCTAGCTTTGTAGCTCTGTTTTTCCCGTACCGGCAGCCTTTTGCTTATCCTCTTCTGCTTTCTCCCTTCCTTCCCTTCTTCTTATTTCAATACCGCCTTTACCTGCTCGAGAAGACCCTCTCCCATTTCCTCTTCCGGTCCCACGACCACGCCCATGTCCATGTCCATTTCCACGCCCACGACCACGACCACGATGATCACCGCGTTTTATGGAGTCCAAATCTCTGGATGGTACATCGCCAAGGGCATCAGAAAGTTGCTTACCAGCAGAAACATCCATTGATGATTTAAGTGTGTTTACTTCATGCGAGGATGTGCTGGAAATTACTTCATTTTGCATGTCTGGCAATTGGCCCGCCAGTTGCCTGCGGTTTGGGCGTCTCGGCTTCGGCTCCCTCTTGATTTTTCGTGTATCATTTGATTCTTTTCCCTCATCGCGACGTTGAGCATCCGATTCACTCACGAGCATAGGTGGTCTCGTTGAAGCGTGAGACCTTGTCAGTGTTTCTTTAGATTTCGTCGAGAGCCTTCTTGGCCTCCTTTCCGTGAAAATATGTTGTAGCGGTGTGTCTTCTGCTCGAGGAGCAATGGCGCGATCAACTACCTTGTCCGTCCTTTTCCTGTTTCCCTTTTTTTTACCTTCAGACTTCTGCGTGATTTCACTTAACAGCTTTTTGAAATCTGGTCTAGGCCTTGCATTTACTACAGCCAGGTCATCTGATTTGGAAATTTCTTCCTTTTCCGGAGACGTATGTTGAAGAGGTGGAGTATCTTCTGACTCAGCAACAGCTGGTTCATTTGGATTTGTTATCGAGGAATTCACCTTTGATTCGGGGTCGATGCATGTTTGGGATAGTTTTCTTGCAACTGAGTCAGTATTTGCTTCTTCAGATTTTGAGATTTCTTGAGCCTGTTCTTGCGGTTCTGGAGTTTGGACTGCCGGTTTTTTCATCAAAACCGTTGGTTTCTTAGCAATGGGCTTAGGAGTTGAGTTTGCGGTGTTTGTGCGAGCATTTTTTGTCTGATCACTCACCTTTGAGCTGCTGAGTATATCTGCGAGACTTTTCTTTGGGCCATTTTCATGGACCCACGAGCTTTTCATATCTGGGGACTTCGGTGGTTGTTGGTTTGCGTTGGATTTGCTTTCATCTGCCCACGGAGCTCTTACTATGGTATGTTTCAGCGTAATAAGGTTTCGCTCTATCTCATGTTGCCGGGCTAGAACATCCACGGGCTTGGCACTACCGAATGGGTTCGGTTTTGGTTTCGGTGCAGCGGTTAGTGGAGGGGTGTTGTCGATAGAGCGCGGCGATGATAGGTGGGGGCGTGTAGCGTCACCATTTGAAAGTTTTCGACTCTGAAGTTGTGGGCCAAACTTATGTTGAGATCCCGGTAGTGGGATATTATCAAGAGGCATACCACCAGGGGCTCTTCCAACCCCAGGCCGTCCCCTACCTGGACCAAGCTCATCATTGTGACCAGGGCGAGGTCTCGACGAGAGAAAAGTGTTTTCGACGCGCAATAATTCCTCGTGGTGTTCTTGATTGAACCTCATGCTTTGTTGAAAATCATTAAAGTCCGCAACCTCTATAGTGACACGACGTGAGCCTTTATACACAACATCTTGCCACTTGGAGACCTTGTTCTGACTTTCAAACGAGGGCAATTCCACAAAGGCAATTTTTTTAACAATCCCCAGTTCCAAAGGCTGGGAAAATGGGTCGAATAAGATCTTAAACTTGACCAAAGGCGTGAATCTGCTATGGAAAAGATCATTGATGAATGCATCGTTACTTGTGACAGGAATATTTGAAAGCTTAACAATATATGGCGGACCATTGTCAAGAAAGGAGGACTTACCAAACGCAGATCCCGCTCCAAATCGACCACCACCTGAACCATAGTGAGAATCACCTCCGTAAGCGTATCCCCTATTTTTCTCTATGGGAACAGAGATCGAGGCAATGTCGATTTCCTCATCGGCCCATGAGCCACCGTATGCTGTACTTGGTTAATATATAGTTACAAAAGGAACAAAATGGGAAAGATATGCGGCAAGTACATACATTCATCGGAGAAGAACTCCTGCAAAGACATCTTCTTGGGGGGTGCTGATGTAGATGTTAATAAGGCTGATTTTATATAAAGCTGCAATAATAATTGGCTCGAGTCATGTAGAACATGCGACAAACAAGTCAAAAGATTGCATTCATGAATCTGTTGTGCCATTGAGTAAATATCCAAGCTAATTTTGAACACTGGTATCTGTGCCTGGAAGCGGGGTTTCCCAGTGGCAATGCATCGAATTGCGTGAGAAATCTCAAACAATTCACAGATCAGTTCAATGGGAGAGTCCCGAAGCTGATACTCACGGGCATTTGGAATATTAACGTACCCATTTCCACAGTGTATTTAGGATTAGTATTTGAACGTTTCGTGAAGGTTGGAATACGCTTGAGACCCACAAAAGCTTCTTCCGTATCACATACAGGCCAGTGACGTGTCTCGGATGTGAGGCCACAAGTAACGGGATTGCTGTGCAGTCGGTTCCAATTCCTAAGCGTCGATTATGAGTGCGAGACTTTTGGGTGAAGTCCGCTTGATCAGCCACAGTCATTTTTTGATCAGAATTGTCCACTTTAGCGATGTTATATTTTTCTTAGTATCTCGACTCTTGGTAAATTGGTATATTGAAACCTCTAATAATCCTTCTAAACTGTTTACGTGAATTTTATATAGTGTATTTTTCGCAATACTCGACCTTGGTGGCAACTTGGTATGAGTCTCAATGCAAGTGAACCATGACAATATAAATCTAAGCGAAATGAATAGGTCCATACTTTGAATTTCCCCTAAGTTACAAGTCGCCATAGTTGTCGTAGGATTTTCTCCAATTGGCAAAAAAGCCTGCAAAGAACTTGGCTCCCAAGCCAATATCTTTAGCTCCAAGAGTAGCTCTGATAGAGTGCATGGACAATTGAGGGATACCCAAATCTATAGTCCTGGCTCCAGTCTGAAGAGAGATTGACGGACCAATAGTTCCTCCAGAACGCGAATCATTTCTAATTTGGAAATATTGCAATTCGTCTCCGTTCCTCTTGGCCAATTCCTCTACCAACGCAAGACCTACAGAGTCGGTGGCCATATGACCATTTGGATCCAATGATACGGTGATTCCCTTATTTGGAATAGGCTTGTGGTTCTCCAAGTAAACGTTGGAAAAGTTAGGGTTCACCAAGTGAATAACATCAGCAGACAAAATGATGGTGTTAGCATACACCACCTTCAATTTCTCTGCAATGTCAGAGGCATCTGGTGTATAGTACTCTGAAGCCAAGACACGAGATACTGCAGACTCAATCAATTGACCCTTAGCACCTTGTCTAGTGGCGGACCCAATTTCTTCGTTGTCAAACAAGGCGACCAAAGAGAACTCATCAGAGCCAATAGTACCAGCTGCGTCAGATTCGATTAAGGCAGAAATAGCAGCATATGAGCATACTCTGTCATCGACTCTAGGTGCAAAAACGAACTCGCTGTCCAAACCACCTCTAACACCTTTCTGGATATCATACAACTGAAGATCCCACTGAACAATATCTTCCACTTTCACACCTGCAGTAGAAGCAATGTATCTAAGTAACTTCAAAGGATGTTTGCCATACAAAGGAGCAGACTTCTCCGCTTCAGTGGCCTCAGGTTCCTCCTTGGGTCCGGAAAACCCGATAACGGGAACAGCTTGTGTCTCCTTGTTGAATGGACCTTGAGATGGAGCCCCAAAATGAGGAGCTAAAGTTGGGATCTTGGCAATTGGATGAGGGGTCGAGTCAACCAACTTTTGCTTGATGGTTCCCGACTGAGGATCTTTCACTAGCAAACGGCCTCCAATACCCAAGTCTCTGTCCCACCATATGGTTCCCAAAGTACCAGCATATGCGGCAACGCCAAGCAAGTCGTACCCCTCGGTCTTGACTTTATTGGAGCTTGGTTTCAAGTTCACAGTCAATGCATCAATATGCGATCCAATGGCACCAACTCCTCTCTTAGGAGTCCAATCGGGTCCGACAACGAACGCAACCAAACTCGAGCCACTTCTGTAAGTGAAATATTTTCCAGGCTCAATTTTGCTCCATGACTTCTTCTCTGGGAGGTAGGTGAACCCAGCATTCTTCAACTTGGTGGCAAAATGGTCCACCACATGATAGATTGTAGGGTTTTCGTATGTGAAGTTGATATATTCCGCAGCATGAGATTCGAAATACTCGTCATCATAAGAATTGGAAGAAGACTTTGGTTTGTTAATTTTAGCAAGCAACTTTTCACGGATCTCCAGACTACCAGCGTCGTTTGAGCCTTGTAAGACTTCGTTGAGGGCCTTGACTAATTCGTCGTAACGAGACATATTTAACGAGTGAAAGATGTAATTAAAGCAATTGCGTTGCTGTTGTGCTTTGTATTCTATCGCCGGGGTTTGACTGGAAATTCAAATATTGGGCTTTCGAATGACAGGAAATATGAGTCTTTATAAAAAAATAGTATACCTTGCGGTGGAATTGCATTTCCGAATATCTACAATTTTAGCCGTGTCTTATCGCGCCACACGATACCGTGGCTGCAGAGCGTACCAAGAGCGGAACCGGGGAGCAGTCAAAGGCGCAATGTTGCTCGAAATCCGGCCGACCCATGTGTGCTGACTCATTATAAGAGGCAGTGCACCGATTGCGACATTTTGCCTTAAATTATGATATTTTCTATTGACTGGAAATTGATAAGGTTGTACACTTCCATAGATGGAATCGGTATGTATTTGAATTTGGATGGTAACATTTCCTTTCTTAGCTTTGATGGCTCACCTAAACACTGTGTTTAGGTTCAACAGGCGCGTCAGAAGTCTAAGTGCATCTTACTTTCTTCAAGTAAATTACAGATCCCAGGGGGGCTATCTCTGCTATGTAATTGTTTGGATATGGGTTTTGTCCCTGCCTATTTATACTCATACACTAAGAATCTGGGAAAACTATTTGCTCCTTGATTTATATTTATATGGCACTTTACTCTGGCCTGGTCGCTGCGAAAGTGGCCGCAACAATTAAGGGCCAAACCACAGTAACATCGGCATAAACCTTCACACTCTTTGCCTCGGCCTTGATCTTACCCCAGGAAACAGCTTCATCGGGTCTGGCACCCGCATCAGACCCATCAAACTCTTGACCGGTGTTGATGTAAACAGCCCAATCGGCACCATTCCTCATAAGACAGGCATTACAGATATGGTGCTTGATTAAACCACCTCCCAAAATAATCATTCCTGCCTTAAAGGCGGCAATAGACATGGCGTTGATCTTACGAATGTCAGACACGATGTCAAGGCGGAGTCTTTGAGGGGATGCCTTATACGTATGGAAAAAGAGCATGTCACCAATCGAGCCATCAGTAATAGCAGGACAGAAAACAGGAATCTTGTTTTTGTGGGCCCAGTAGAGAACGGACAGCTCGTCGTTGATTTCTTTTCCTAACCTGTCGATAAGTCTGGATGGAGTCCACACGGCTTCAGAGTCTGCGTCCAACGCTCCAGCACCAAGCTTTTCCGCCGCCTCCTGTTGCTCTTCCAAGATCTTGTCCAAAATAGGAACTATCCAGTCCTCGAATTTACAGTAGTTATCGTTAGGAACAAGCAAATTTCCGATTCTGTTGAGTCCCTTGTCTCTTAAGCCCTTTCCGGGAAGGCTAAAAGCACCGAGGTAAGTAGGAGCCAAAACTTTGATCAAGTCCTCCTCGATTCCTCCAGCTGAAGCGACAATAGCACTGACTTTCTTATGTTGAACCATGTATCTCAAGCTGTCTCTGATACCTGAAGAGATCAAGTTGGATGTGAAACCAAGAAAGATGGTGGCCTTTTGGTTTCCTTGGCTATCAAACTCTCCTGTCTTCTCGTGTTCTGGAATCTTGTCAATATGCTCACCACGCCACAGACTCATTTCGTTGATGATATCGCATGCCGTGCCAACGGATGAGGCTTGGAACCCCATCGTCTTCATGGCCTTAATCAAGTCGGTGGCCTTCATATCGTAGGCATTGTCTTTAGAATAATCGACACCTGCCACTTCAACAAAATCTTCCGGAATAGGCTCCGACTGTTTAAGAACGGCATCGGTCGCCAAAGATGGACGGCTGTTGTCTTGTACCATATTTATCTGTGATGGTGAAAAATTAGACTCATGTAAGCTTCGCGCAGGATTTGTGAAGAAATCGTGGGACCACCCAAGCAGGCAGGCAGGCTGGGGAAATGTACAGGCCGATCAATGAAGGTCGACAAAATAAAAATTTCGTTGAATATAAAATAAAGAAACGAAATTTTTGGCAAGTATTATTTGTGACCGACAAAACGATTTAGTAAGTCATGTCACATCGTAAAACCTGGCGTCAGGGTCGCTGGTCCTTTTAGTCTGATGAACTCGTGGATATGCGTGAAGAGAAAATAACTGAAGAAGGAGCAAACGAAGAAAATAATTATTAGAGAATAAAGACGAAAGGATATATTTGGAAACATCAGGGAGCTGTATGTAAGCTAAACTAACCCGATTATTCAATTAATGGTTTGCCGTGAAGTTTACGCAAATAATATCACAAAAATATTCTCCTGAACCTCCTAACTATATTTCAACCGGCTCTCTCCAACCGGATTTAGCTACATCATACACCGAATGATAGCTTTCGAAATGTATCTTCGCAGATAAATATTGTACTCTTGATTTTACTTATTTGAACCTCCTCTTTTCTTAGAGAGTATCCCCTGACCAGTGGCCCGTTTAGAAAATGAATATAAATATCTTCATTAAATATACAATGCAATAAATCAAACTCTCTCGCTCACAACAGGCTCCCAAGAAGAGCACTTAGGCTTGGCAGTATTATATGGAACATAAGCTCCCCTGGTAGCAGTCAAGTTCATCTTGTGCTTTGGCAATGGGTATGCTCTCACTGCCTTTTGGTCCTCAGGCAATTTGTTAGGTGGAGTGTTGGTACCATAACCCAACCAGTAATGCCATCCAGGCTCGACTTTTGACATGTCGACACCCCAGTCGGCATATTCGACCCATCTTGTTCTCATGTGGATTTCCTCAGGAGCATCAGTCTCGTAGTACTTGTTACCCCAGTCATCAGTGCCGACTAACCAACCTCTCTTGGTATCGTTGTGGACCTGGATTTGCCAAGCGGCTCTCTTGAATCCAGAGTGGTAAATGTTCTTAATCGTACGGAAAATCGACGTCGACATGGTGGTGTGTGTGTCCTGGTCAGTGCTTACTATTGGTAATTGAGAAAATCACCTCTCAATGATTGGGTACTGAGACGGGCGTGTGTGCCTCAAACGAGGGGAAGTGCGCGTGGTATCATTCTTGGAAACTGAACAACTGAGAAGCGGAATTGTACTTCTTAACTTTAGTTCTTCATGTCAAAATGTGTTAAGCTTGTTTTGAGACCTAAAATACATTTATATCAATAATAAATTCATCTCCAACGTAATTTCCAGTCCCCTTTTCTTCTTTGGCGGCTTTTTGTTACAGCATCCAGAAGCTGCTGAAACATCGCTCATGTCTATCTCAAAGATCCAGCTACATAGTCGAGTAGAAACATGTTTTGAGCCAGATTAATTCCACTTAAATACAAACTTTGAATAAATTGAATTGAAAAAAAAAAAAGAAAGAAAATCTTGTGATTCAAAACCTTCCGTAACACATTCAAACTCTTCCCCTTGCTGACTTCTCGATAAGCGTGCTGACGTCATCTGCGTTTAATACAACTCCCTTTTCGGAGCACTTTGCTTTCGCTTTCAACTCAGAACATAATCCGTCAATATCTATCTCGGTGTACCTTGGGTGAGCAGTTATTCTGTCCCAGATTTCAGAGCACTTCAAAGTCTGCTCGGGAGCTGGAACCACTTCTTCCTTGTCGTCATTCTTGTCATCCTCCTCGAGAATAGTAGGACTATTAAAGCTCGTGACAGAAGAAGCTGGCCTGTGACCATCCACAACAGAATTATTTCTTGAGCTATCCGAGCCAGAATAGCTACTTTTGACAAACTCGTTGAAGTTAAAATCTGTGTTCACCAGGTTCAAAGGATCATATGCTGATTCCTCGCTGACAAGACCGGCAAGAGAGTCCGGTCCTTCAAAGTTTTGATTATTATGCTCCACGGGATCATTGCTCAAGTTACCGAGAGCCAAGTTGACATCGAAATTGGCATCAGTAAATAAAGATGTTGGGCTCTCTTTGGAATATGGGTTATCCAACGAGAAGTTGAACGTCGACTCATCCGTGTTATTGAACAAAGGATCAGGCAAATCTACGTTGGGAGTGAAGAGTGATTGAAAAGGAGAATCTGTGCTGAGAGGTAGAGCATCTGCATTTGTCTCCTGGTTTGGAGGGAACGATTGGCTGTCTCTGTGGAATTTAGGAATAGGCTTGAACCTTGTACCACATGCCTCATTAAGACTAGCACAGAATGGATTTAGCTCTTCTTCAAAAAGACTCGCGGTGGTGTGTTGTGTGTCAATCAGCCCCGAGTTTGGGACGGAATAGTGGTCGCTCGTATTTGAACGTGGAGAGATTACCGCCTCGTTTAAAGGAGAATTGGATGACGAAGAGCCACTCGTCAAGTCGGGTAAGTGGCTGCTCGAAGTGTTTGAGCGGGTCTCCGAACTTGCAGAATTTTTGTTGGCCCAAGGGAACCCGACCGTAAAGTCACTCTGGGGCACCCTGCTGTCACTGGACTCACGTTTAACTACCGTGCTGGGAGGTAGTTTAAGATCAGAAAAGTCGGAGTGACCCCTGTATCGGCTCAACTCCTTTTTCAAGAGTTCTATCTGCGCCTCTGCTTGCATCTTATCGTCCTCCAACAGGGAAACCTTGTCCTCCAAGTCTTTCATCTTACGTTCTTTTCTTTCTCTGTACGCACGTTGAGCAGCCCTATTCTGGGCAGTTCTCTTTGATTTCGGTTCTGTATCGATGGGCTTGCGTCCTGGCTTTGTATGTTGTTTTTTGTCGTCATGCATTGATGCGTCCAGGGACACGTCTTCCATATGCCTTTTTGTTTCTAACATGTTGGGAGTTGGGGGATGATACGAAGGGTAAAAAAATTGGCGAAATTTATTATTTTTTCGGGCCTGCTTGTTGATTTTAAGTCTGGCGTGATGAACTCAAGATTTCGTGGTTAAGTTGGAAGTTTTGGCGTGCGTCTTCTACTTGACGAAAGGAGATCGATGGGTGGCAAATAACTGGGGGGAAAAAGAATCAGAATGGTATTCTGAGGGTTCCCAAAAGCTAGTATTGAGAGAATTCTTGATGAAGGTATTGAGAGGGGAAAAGGTGAGACTTGTGGGTATTATTGGGATAAATACACTGTCAACTAAGAAAGTCACTAGATGGAATCGTGATTCAGGGGGCTTGAAAAAGTGATGTGGATTCCGAAATATCCGGTCGCGGAGGGGAGATGCTTCTGCTATATACGTATTATTGCGCTACTACTTGTGAGTGTGCACGCCGAACCATGTGCGAGTTCGCCCCGAGTCATGGATCCTTCTAGCGAGGCGTTTTTATGCAGACCTGGAGAAAGCGGAGTTATAGTCAACAGTCAACGCTGAAACGCTAAAGTATTAAAATGGAACTAAACCAATTTTAAAAATATGTTTGTAATATTTTCTTCTCTGAAATAAAGTTTTCAGCTGGATATTATTTGAGAAGGATCAGACAGTCAAAACATCGAAATTATATTGCGGTTGAGGTACTTTCAAGAACCCCTTCTCTTCTGGCTACCTTCCCATTATGAGTCAATCAACCTGTCGCGCAAATCTTCAAATATCCTAACTGTGCTGACAAATTGCATAAAGATCAAATCTGAACCCAGAGCGAGCAGCGAAAACGAGCAGCCACAACTCTAAAATCTAGATTAGAAGAGAAACTATCAATGAAAATGTACCACAATAATAAAATTAAATTAAACAAGCTAACATAAAATAAAACCCAAAACTAAACTGAGAAAGACAGCCATGACTTTCCGTTTAAAAGCCATACATTTCTACGTTAAATGTTTAAACTAGTATGGGAAATGGAGATCAGCTTCAGAACTGGGCTTCTGTCCATGGTACCATTTCTTTTTCTGACACCGGCCCCGCTTTCAAGCCTTAATTTGACACACCGGAGGTGATGAATTCCTGAAAATAATTCGGGTTTCGAAAAGAATGGGAAAAAGTAATGAAAATCTAGTTCTTCCTTTTTTTTTTTTAGTATATGCTTTTCTTCGGGAACTTTTGAATATTAAAATAAAAGATGTAGATATAGATTTCGCTCCTGGTGTTACATGGTAGTGTATTTTTCGCAAAGGTGTTGGCATCGTTGAAATGTCTCTATCACCTATGAACTATATTTGCGGGGTGTCGCGTACATCGGCATAACTCGTGGAGCGCCATCCGCTTACTGTATGGCTATTTTCGTTTCACAACCGAATAAATTGGGAAGTATTGCAAGCATCCATCAACGCGTTTTATCTCATAGACCTCGTCCATATTAGACTCCACTCGGCTCAATTGAGCCTTATAAACTTCACATGTTTTTCTCAAATTATTGTACCACAAACTCACCGGACATTTGTCGCCAATTACAGTCCTGTCTCTCAAAACCTGCTCGGTTTCCAAATTATGACATAATTCTTCACAGGAACTAGCAGCTTTATCTAATTGGATTCTTGTGGTGTGTATGAGCTCCAATATTCTCTGTTTCTTTTCCGTCTTAGATAAACCACTCAAGCAAATTAATAAATGTTGGGTTTGAAGATAACTCTCATACGACGGAACTTCAGGAACTCCAACGGAAGACCAAGGCTTCATACGCAACTTGTAAAGTCTTTCATCCGATACCAAATTCGAAGTTTTTTCTTCAGAAAAAGACACTGCCCTCATGATACTAATGGCACAAGAAATTCCTTTCGTTGAGTAACACAAGGACATCTGGCTTAGAGCCAGGCATTTTTCTAGATATGTGATATTGTCAGCAAGTACTGGTGCGACAACATCTTTCATCCGATTATGCTCGACTCTCAAGGCTTCTTTCTTTGGCCCAGCCTTTGTGCCTTTGATTTTCTTTGAGAAACCTTGAATAGTTTGAAGCTTTCCACTGTTAATTCCAATAATTCTCTCGGTGATGAGCTGGTACGCTTCGGTACACAATTCGGACACGTACCAATACATCATTGGGGCTTCGTGAATGGCGTAAAGGTCTTCTTCAAAGCCGCTGAGAGCAAGATCAATCATTGAATCAAGCTTTTCGAGATATATGTAAGCACTTATACCAAAAGCAGGTTGCTCGTGAAAGGTTGGAGAGAGCCTATCTCCGATTCCGTATCGAAATAATTCTGCCTCGATTGTTTCAGCATTGAAATGCAAGGAGTCCCACAAAACAATACTTTTATTGTTCATCTGGCGTTGACGGCATCTGTTGTTTCCGTAGGTACCCAACTTGTGAAGGCTCGCTGCCTCCAAGTCATTTAAAAGTTCAGCCATTTTGTTAAGAGAGTTTCCCTTCGTACTCTCGGTGTATTTTGAGTTTTGAATGTTCCATTGGTTAGGATTCATGATAGAATTTCCGCATAATGAAGTTGACTCCAAGAATCTTGTGGTTATAGATCCAATACTTTCATTCAGTCCTGTAATGGATCTGTCATCGCGGATGAAAAAAAGTTGAAAAATCCCTCTGGCAAGCGCATTGGCATTAGAAGCTAGTTCAAACCCAATATTGTGCTTAAGATATGTTTGCAATTGCGAAGTGTTTTTGAGAATTGTAAAATGCTGAACCATTTGATCGACATCCACAATTAAGCTTGTCAAGATATCGTAGGCCCGAGTCTGGCTGATTTCAACATTTTTTGAAGGGAGGTGCTTGTTGTCGCAGTCAAGCTGTACAAACCTAGAAAAGGCCGGGGCAGGTACTTCACTATATGATACGTCCCGAAGAATATTGAGAGTCTTGATCGTATCATCCTTTCGAGGAATTCCCCAAGGACCAGCTTCGTGAAACAATTGAATATCCAACAACAAGACCTCCTCTAAGCGAACTAAAGCCTTTACCAATTTGAGTTGATTCGCAGCAACGAAGAAGTTTTTGTCGTTTCTCAAGTCAATTTGCTGTTGGAGCCATAACTCTGCCTCCTCGATTTCGGCTGAAGCAATCTGAGGAGAAATTTGAGTTAAAAAGTCTATACCCATGGATCTTGTAATCAAATCTTCCTCGTCATAAAGAACGTTTTTTGCAACATTCAAAGAAAAGCCGATTACTTTAGAAAGACCAATGACAAATGCCCGAAGCACGATATTGACAAGCTGAGAGTCGGTGTTTGTTGGAGCATGGCCATCTGGATGTGACCGAGGATTGAGAAAGCTGGCTTTTCTTAGCAGGCCTCCTTCTTTGTAACTTTTTAAAAGATCAAGAACAAAACGGCAACTAAGCACAGTGACCAGGAGAGACAGGCCATCTAGCCAACTTGTATATAAAATCAAAAGTTTGTTCATCATTGACACAACAGTCAGAAGCGATTGGCCCTCGGTTGTATCAAAATCAAGCTCTTGCTTGGTAAGCTCTATAAGACCAGTATCTAGCCTTACATTTCCCATCTCCAAAGCTCGGGCACCTTCTAACATATCGAAGTGCGATATAACATTCACCTTACCTTTTTCCATTTGCTTGACTGCATTGAAAAAGTCACTAGTGACATCAACATACTGAGTATCTATGGATTGTAAGTATATGAGCAGAACACTTAGGTTTATTTCTCGGGGTATTATTTTCTATTCAACACTTACCTGTTGGGACATCCATAGCTATTTGAAATTGCTGGGTGGAAGAAGGTCGTCTTCTGCAAAAATTGAAACCTGAGGAACGAGTACCTTGGGTTAGACATGCACAGAAAGTTGAAACGCGCGGTGACGAAATCGGAACCCGATGGTGCTTTGGGATTGGAACGAATAAACCACCCAGATAGTTAGCTCGTCCATATACAGCTGTTAGTATTAGGAGGTAGGTAAGAGACTTGAGAAGTTCTAAGTAGTCAGTGAACTTAATAGACATATTGCAGGTACGCTTGTGTATAATGATAAATATTTTTAATTACTGTACTATAAAATGAATTTTCGACAGAGACATGTAGTTGATTATTCTTCATTGCTTAAAATATGAAAAAAAAAAAAAATCATTTCTTGTATTAATGATATCCTTTTGTTTATTTCGGGAAAGAAAGGCAATAGGATAGCATAATCGGTTGAAAAAAATTGATTTGAAATGAAATGGAATGAAAATACATCTTAATATCCAAACTGTGGTTCAAAATAAGCAGAACATTTCCTTCGAAACCACCACCATTTCGGTTTGTTCCCGCACCAAAGCTTACAATCTTGATAATTTGTGCGGGTCATTTATTTTCTTAATCAGGAGGGACATCAGGGTGTGCGCAGCAAAGGGTCTCAACCCTTAAATACAACAAACATTTTCGCCCGCAGCTACATCTTATTCAAAATATATCTTTTTATTCTCACAAATAGTGTCTAGCCGCAATACTTTCGATATGGTGCCTAATTTTGAAGTCGACGAGTCGACCTTTTACCTCACAGATGATACTAAATCGGAAGAAATTTCAGAACTTGATGAGAAGCGCCTGGATAGATTTCTAGCCAGACTGGTCTTTTTATTGATCATACTGCTTCTGCTTTTATCTTGCATTTTTACTATATGTGCAGTTGTGGGATATATTGGTACTTCAACTGGTAATGGCCTGCGAAATCCGATGGCATTTGATTGGCAAGCTTTTGGAACAGGATACGGAATTACCTTCTTTGCTATGTTGGCAAAAGGGGCTTTTTATACGGACTTTGAGCGCTACGCTCCCACTTTTATTCTTGGTCACAAAGGCTTTCATAGAAATGTTTTGCACGGTTTGATTGTCTACAAGTTTTTATCCGAATGTGCATGCCTTGTTGGCGGACACGTCTTTGAAAAATACCTAAGCTAATTTAGCGGATGCCTGACGATGTCAGGTTGAGGCTTTAAGGATTGGCGTGTTTCTATTTTTCTTTGAACTAACCATCAGATTGCAGATGGCTCTTTGCTGTAAACGCCATACAATTCCGAACTTTTGCAAGCCTCTGATTTACATGGCCCTTAAAGATTTCCAAAAGTCCTCTCATCAAGTTCAAGGACTTCGCTTCAGCACAACACCTTTTGATTCAAATCAAGCAAACATTCGCCTTGTAAGATCCAAACGACCTCGTGGATTTTATGTTCAAGCATTCGACTATCAACTCCTTTTTGTTTCAAAGGCAACCTTGTTTATCAATCAATCCCTCGCTGTGTTCTAAAATTCCCACTTGAAGGACCCACATGTGTATGACTTCTTTTTTTTTCTTTTTTTTTGAAAGAAACATCTCATTACAGGCTGTAATTGAGACGTGATCAGCACTTCCCAACTACAAAAAACTATAGAAGCTATAGAAAAAACCTGTAACAAGTTCACAACTTCAGATCAGGTGTATGACGCTTGGTGTAACCCAAGAATCACACTCAAGGTCTCCCATTGGGAGTGACCCCTCATGAAGACCTCTGCCCAATCCAAAATCATTGCCTTGAATTTAAAAGAATAATTATGTCATCGGCCCATCGGAGTCGTCCTCCCGAGCGCTATATATAAATATAGAAAAAGAAACCTACAATACGTCTGGCTAACTTACTGAGACACGAAATACCCCGACTTTCCCAAGCCTGAATCTCTCTCCTCCTTACCTTACCCGCTGCACATAAAATTTGGTTACTGTAAAAAATACATTCTGCCCGTCGATCCGTATCTATGATTTCACTTTTAGATGAATTTGTTAACAAAAGGGTGGTTGGTGTAATGGCTAGCATTAATGCCTTCCAAGCATTAGACATGGGTTCGATTCCCGTACCACTCAATTTTTTCTAGAAAATTGTTTAACTTTAATTTTTGTTAGTCGTAATTCGTCCCGCACATTTGATTGTTTTTTTTTTCGATTTGGCTTTACAAGTCATGCCCGAAACCTTTCTTGTCTTTTTTTTTTTCCTGGATATTACTTGCTAATCCAAAATTACTAGAGAAAAGAAATCAGACAGTCAAAAAAAAATCTGTTTTGCTTTATTTACATTTTACGTCAGTTTCGCCCACAGCAATAAGCACCTGCCATCCCACTTGACCTGTACATTTCGCGTCTTTGTTTATCATAAATCATCAGGTGCCTACCAGCGTACCCGTAACAAACAACATAAATGCCAAAGATGGTTTCCGGGAAACCGACAATAGCACAGATAGGTAAATTTTCTTCCTTTCCAGAAGTTCAGGCCGCAATGGCTCACATCTTCAATGATGCGCAGATGACTTTGTCGGGACATAGAAAGTTGGTGATGCTCATGAGAAAGACCCAGATCAAAGCAGTTGAAATTGGACTCGAGGAGATGTTCAATCTTTATTTTACAAAACTCGTGTCCAAAATCCTCAGACAAAAGAAGGGAGTCAGCTCTGCTGATCGTATCGCCAAGTTTTGCTCAAGTTTTGTTGCCAGCTTGGTCAAGGAAGAATCTGAAAGTCCAACGACGCGTCCGCTGCCCGAAAACATGGCTGATGATCCCCTTGAAGACGGTATACCTTCTGAATTTATAGACAACCTCATCAGACATCTTCTACGTGGAGTGGAGTCCCGGCTCAGAGAGGTCAGGTATCGGGTGGTTCAGTTACTCGCATATTTGGTAAATTACATCACCGAAATCGACGAGCAGCTATTCGTGGCCCTTCACTTTTCCCTCAATCGCCGATTATACGATAAGGAAGCTATTGTGCGTATCCAGGCTATCATTGCCATATCTCGCTTCCAAAACTTTGATGAGATTGAAGAAGGGCAAATCAATAAGGCTTCTGACTCGCTCATCAACGCATTAAACCATGACGATTCCCCTGAAGTCAGAAGAGCTGCTCTATTAAACATGAAAAAATCCGCAAAGACTACCCCCGAGTTGTTCAAAAGAGCTAGAGATGTCAACGCGATCAATAGAAGATTAGTTTTTTCCAGAATAGCAAGGGAATTGCCGTCCATTCTGGATTTGGACCCAAGCCTCCGAGATGACATATTAAAATGGGGCTTGAATGACCGAGATGAAAGTGTGAAACTGGCAGCTATATCTATGTTGTCAAAGCATTGGCTTAGCCAATGCAATGACGATATTTTGGAGTTCTTGGAAACATTGCAAGTCGTCGAGAGTAAAGTGGCGCCCATGGTCATCGGCCTTTTGTTTGAGCATAGACGCGATAAGTTCGAGGAAGTAGAAATTCCTTCTGACTTATGGAAAGAACTTACTGCTGAAAAGGCGTTCTTTGTTCGATGCTACTTTGATTTCTGTTATCGGCATCAACTCTATGACAAACTCGAAAAGTATTTGCCCGAGTTGATGAGGCTTGCATTCTTGGTTGATCAATACTTCCAATTGAGACAATCCTTACTTGATGCGAACTCTGAACTTTCAAAAGAATATCTCGATTATGAATTAAAGAAAGAGAAATATGACCGTTTGATCAACAGAGGTGCTGGAGAAATTCGTGACTGCACACGTCGAATCGAGAAGGAAAATTCATATATTACGCAGTTCAAGTCACATTTGGATGATCTTAATACGCAAAAGGTCGAAAAAAAGGCCAAAATCCAGAGTTTGCGGTCAGAATCGAGACGTAAGCCTGATATGAGGGAAGAAAATTCTGAGAAGATTAACGAATTGCAGATGGAAATAAAAGACTGCACAACTGAGCTCGAAAATATCTCAACCTCGATTGACGAATATGTTGATTCGATAGAGCAGATTGAGGCCCAATTAAAAGACATTAAAAGGGCACATAATCATCGCATAACTGAAAGGGATCGGTTTCTCGAAAGTTCATTCGAGCTTGAAGAAAGATATCTTCCCTTTGGAGAGCAGTTGAGGGATTTAGACTTTGTGATCGAGCAATTATTATCAATCATAAAATCAAGTGACTCCGCTGATATCGCAGGTATGAGAAAACTCATGCCGATTATTACTAAAGCCATGACCAATGCCGACTTGAACGACAACAATCTCAAACTTTGTGTTGAGATTTTGCGAAAAGGTTCTGATGATGAGAATTATTTTTCACAATTGTGCACCGAAATTATAACCGATATCAGAGACTCTGTTCTCGATGAAAACGACGAAACGTTCGTATCTGCGCAAAACTTATTTGGTGATGATTCAAATAATGAAGACAACGAATCAGTGAGCATGGATTTCGACGAAGGTAACGAAGAATCAATTGGTGATAAGCAGCTTGAATCGAGCCATGATCTTGATGATACATCCAAGAGAAGAAAGGTCAGTCCATTATTGCCGCCTGATCATCTAATGATACAGTGCTTAACCATCTTGCAGCACTATCTTGAGATTGCAGAAGATACCCGTGCCAACAGTCATCAACTCGATACTTTGATAGATACTTTGATTCGACCTGCTCTTACTAACAACGAAAACAATAAGATCAGACTACTCGGATACCGAACCCTCGGATTGTTTACGCTCATTGACGAAGGATTGGGCGCGTCTAACTTAAAGTTTTTCGGGATAAGTGCGTCTAAAGCACATGATGAGGATTTAAAAATTCTTTGCATGAATACCATCTTCGATATTCTTTCCACCCATGGTGTCAATATATTAGATGCCGAGGGGGAGGATGCAGTGGACTCTCTCTCGTTAGCTCGCCTCTTTTACAGCTTGCTTAAATTGCATGATATGCCCAAATTACAGGCGACGGTTGCGGAGGGCCTTTGCAAGCTTTTCCTTGCAGACATGCTTATTGATTTCGGGAAATTACAGCCTGGTGAGGACGACGAAGATGAAGTTCTGCAAGAAACCCATTTGCTAGAAGTATTGTTGCTCTCATACTTCCACCCTTTGAATGCAGATAATCAGGAACTCAGGCAAACACTCGCGTTTTGTATCCCTGTTTACTGTTTCAGTCATGAAAAGCATCAGCTTAAAGTTAGCTCTATCAGTGCTGACTGTTTCTACAGAATTTTCAAAACTGGTAGTGAGTTTGAAAAATTTGGTACATCACTTTCCCCGACAACTGTGCTTCAGCAACTTATTTATTGGTGCGACCCCAATAACGTGGTGAACATTACTCCAGAAGCTTTGAAACAAAACACTTCACATTTTTGGCAGGCGGTAAAGCTTCTCCAAGTTATTGAGCAGGATACTCCAAAGAATATCAAAAAAGCAGTCATTCAAAACTTGAACAGACTTTCATTGTCGGAAACTCTTGGTGCTGATGCTTTAAGAGGACTACTCAATGCCGTGGATGATACAAGGCAATTGATACACGGCAGCCAAAACAAGGCCGAATTTATTCTAGATGCCTCATCGGACCGTGCATTAGAAAAACTTTATTCTCATGTTGAAAATTTATTAGAGAAGGCAGACATTCTGGTTCAAGAACAGGAAAGTGAGGCGATGAAACCACAGGGGGTGGTCCCGTCAAGAGCACTGTATCTTCCGAGTGAGTTAGAACCCGTAGATGAGAGCGCGAAAGCCGAACAATCAACGCTGGGAGCCGAGATCTCAGAACTTGAGAATAAAAAAAAGTCGTCAAATGGTATTGAGATGCTGGTCGCATCAGACTTGGCGGCTATTGATAAAATGCTTGAGGAAGAAGATGAAATCGAATATGATCTAAACGAGTGATTAGGTTAGTTACCAGCAGTGTATACGATTGTCTGCAGAATGTTTATTTAACTCCGGTGCTGTGTCGCACACCCGCAAACAGCCGATGTTCGACGTTTTATGATAAAACGATCATTTCTTTTCGTATTTAACTGCATGAAAGATATGATAAAGTACAGAAGTGGTAATATCTTAAGGTCTATCGATACACAAAAATCCAGCTTATGATATATGGAATCTAAATATATCTAGGACGTGAGGACTAAAAAATAAGCATAGTAAAAGTGCGTCGTTGAATCGTTCGGTCTTTGGTGTAAACTATTGCAGGCACTTGGATACCTGCTGTACTGTTTTCGGCTAAATCAGTAAACAGACTAATTATTTTCCTATAAAAGTGATTCAAAAGCAGGAATTGTGCTTTCTCTCATAGTGGAAAATATTTAGGGGGGTTTTCTTTTGCCGCTAATCTACTCAATAAAGCAGAATGTAATAGCAGTAAATTATTCTAAAGAGCGCGATTCTGTTGCTATGGGGAAATTAGGTTGAGACACGAGGGATGTCGACGGGTCGCGGACAGAGATTCTCCCCGAGGAAATAAGCATGGGAAGCCTTTTTGCCCCCACCCCCAATCGAAAGAACGGGAAGCATTTAGAACCAAATACATTTATTAAGTGGAGTACGTTATTATCGAAGATAACCGAACCACGTGCCAATACTATTATACTCCGTATAGCCTGTGCACGTATCAGCGCATCTAACTGATTGTTTCACTCACTCAACAGATTCTCATGCGCTCGGCAAGTACAGTAGGATACAGTAGCCGTGTAAACACCAATTTCTGCCGGACGGTTTTAATCGGTGAAACATTTAGAGAACGAAACCAACGTGTCTTGCTTAGGGAAAGTTAGGGAAAGTACCAGCCTTTTTTTGAGATTTAAATATTACAGATTTATTTAGTGATGACAAACTGAGTTAAAAATATGGAACTCCTAACGAATGTAATTACAATCTAAAAAGTAATCGTTTTCGTATACACGATTTTGGAAGACGCATTTGCCGAAGTCACAAAACTTTCCAACGCCGAGCTTTGTTTTTGTCGGACCAAGACTTGCGACGCGGTACGAGCATACGAATAAATATATGCAGAATGTAGTTGGAGTGCGTAAACGACGATACGAGATTGAATTTTCCAGTGCGCGTTTATAAACGTTGAAAACCGTAACACGTTTACGGAGTTCATTTTTTCAGGGATCATTTTTTGTCAAAGTTTCAACAACTTCAATTTAACAATTCTACCGGATCATTCATCATGTCCTCTATCAAATTAGCCGAGAAAAACTTCCAAAAAGATCGTGACTTTGCTAAGGCAATGCACGGAGAGTCATTCAAGAAGACTGGTCTTGGTGCTCTTATGTCCAAGTCCGGAAAGGCTTCTGATGTTGCCACTGAAGGCTACTTCAAGCACTGGGATGGTGGTGTTACAACAGACGACGAGGACAAAAGATTGAAGGACTACTCGAATTTGACCGCTCATTACTACAACTTGGTCACCGACTTCTACGAGTATGGTTGGGGTTCTTCTTTCCACTTTTCCCGTTACTACAAGGGCGAAGCTTTCAGACAAGCAACTGCCAGACACGAACACTTCTTGGCTCACAAGATGAACATTCAAGAGAACATGAAGGTTTTGGATGTTGGTTGTGGTGTTGGTGGCCCAGGTAGAGAAATTTGCAGATTTACTGACTGTACCATCGTTGGATTGAACAACAACGATTACCAGATTGAAAGAGCTCAGCACTATGCTAAGAAGTACAATTTGGATGACAAGTTGTCCTATGTGAAGGGTGACTTCATGCAAATGGACTTTGAACCTGAATCCTTTGACGCTGTTTACGCAATTGAGGCTACTGTCCATGCTCCGGTTTTGGAGGGTGTCTACTCCGAAATTTACAAGGTTTTGAAACCCGGTGGAGTCTTTGGTGTCTATGAGTGGGTCATGACTGACGCATATGATGAAACCAATGAGGAGCACCGTAAGATCGCATACGGTATTGAGGTTGGGGACGGTATCCCAAAAATGTACAAGAGAGAGGTTGCCGAGCAAGCTTTAAAGAATGTTGGTTTCGAAGTTGAATACGAAAAAGACTTGGCTGATACTGATGATGAGATTCCTTGGTACTACCCATTGGCTGGTGAGTGGAAGCACGTTCAGACTTTGTCTGACTACTACACCATTTTCAGAACCTCAAAAATTGGTAGAAAGGTGACTACTGAATTGGTCGGTTTATTGGAAAAAGTTGGTTTCGCCCCCAAGGGTTCTAAGCAGGTTACTGGAGCCTTGGAAGATGCTGCCGTGAATTTGGTTGCTGGAGGTAAGCAGAAGTTGTTTACTCCAATGATGTTGTACATCGCAAGAAAGCCCTTGGATGCTAAAAAATAATTTGGTTCCAATTAAATTAATTTAGAAAGCGGAAATATACATACCTCAGGTGAAGAAAGATAAAAACTGGAATGGAGTAAATAGGGTTAAAGTTAAAATCTATATTCTTCTCGTGTATTTTGAAATTTCAAAAAATAAATGACTCCGGCGTGATTCGAACACGCGCATCTTACGATAACAGAACTTGAGTCTGCCGCCTTAGACCGCTCGGCCACAGAGCCCTTATTGAATTTTTTGTCTGCGAGTATATATTTATCAATTAGACCTTAACTATTTTTGTTTAATTAATCTCCTGTATATGACTTCGCGGTCTTGACTGATTTAAATGGCTGCAAATTTAAGAATATGACACATGGATTCTCAAAAAAAGATCCCCTAACATAGAGTGGCTGTACTGTTGTTCCAAAATAGTTGGATTCTCTCTCTCTTTCTCTCTCTTTTCCTCTCTTGATAATTTTGTTCGTTAAGGATAAAGGTAAGTTTGAAAAGAAAATGTGAGAACAGAACTGAGTACGTAAGGAAACAAGTAGAAGCAGAGGGTGGTGTTGCTCTATCTTCCTTGCTGAATAGACTTTTAATTCAGGCGCTCGGGAGGACGACTCCGATGGGCCGATGACACATTTATTCTTTTAAATTCAAGGCAATGATTTCGGATTGGGCAGGGGTCTTCATGAGGGGTCACTCCCAATGGGATACATTGTGTGTGATTTTGGGTCACACCAATCGTCATACACCTGATCTGAAGTTGTGAACTTGTTACAGGTTTTTTCTATAGCTTCTATAGTTTTTTGTAGTTGGGAAGTGCTGGTCACTTTTCAATTACAGCCTGTAATGAGATGTTTCTTTCAAAAAAAAAAAAAAAAAAGGAAGCTTATTCTCCGTAACTAAATCATTGGCTTTTCTTTCAAAACTACAATAGAAAATCTTTCTTCAGGTGAAAATCATTGGTCTTACGTATTTCTGCCTTTTCCTCCTGATCTCATAGCTCTCGTAACCTCCTACTATATAATCCACTAAAGAATTTTGTGCCCTCTTGTTGTGGTTTCTTTGAGAAATCTCTCTGAGTTCTTCTAATAATTAATGCAACATCTTATAATATAGCTCTATTTAAGTGAATATATGTATAGCAAAAAAATCTTTTCTTTTTTTTTAAAAAAAAAAAAGGGTTTCAAAAATGCCTGTGGAAACTTACAATTTTCTAATTATTCTAGAACTAAGTTAAATATGATAGTTTTAAAACTTGTTATATAAAATTGAATAATTTCTCAGTTACGTTTTTCTTATTAAGAATTTATGCTAAAATCTTTAATCAAAACATCGAAGTATAGGTATATCAAAATTTTCAATAATATTGAATGTAAAATTATGAAACAATCGTTCTGAGCTTAGGTTTATTGTACCAGCGTAGTAATGCATACAAGACCATGGAGCAAGGCTTTGTTGGATTGGAAATGCGTGCCTACAGACATTCCTGAACAACTAAAAAAAAAAAAAATCCAGGCGTTTAGAGAAAAACAAAAACAGGATTACTAGAAGAGTAATAATTTCAATCATGCACACTTGACCATTTGTGTAGTCTAAATCTTCTACATCTTCATAGTAACACTTGCTCCCATTTTATTAAAACCCTTTCCTGGTACTGACATCACAATTCGCAGCTCTGACTTAGAACCTCATATCCAAAACCTAGCGAAAAGTCTATTAATTTAGTTTCAAAGCGGTTAGAGAATTGGGTTAGATGGAGTAAAAACAGTCTTTTTCTTGTCACTCATTTCTCAAAACTTATTCTGATTAGCTAAATTCCAGAGTGAAATTTCTACTCAGTGCCGCTTCTCCACATTTCGCAGATAATCGCAGTGCACATGAGCCCCACTCGCAGCAATCTAGATAGCAACGTCCGTACACTTTGATCGATTATTGCGGTTCTCATTCCACATCATGTGCCCAAGGTAAATTGCATCGTACCGCGCCTCGTTCGGCAATTTAAAACTTCTTGATTCCACATTTTTTGACTTTTCATCTTCAACCAGATAATTACATCAACAAAATGACTTTATCCAACCCAAACCTCGAAGCGTACCATGTCACTCGTGGAATGTGGCTTAAATATTACGATGAACACAAGAAAACTTTCGTTGCCGGAAAGAAATGCAGTGGCTGTTACAATGATGACCGTTTTGTTATCTGGGCAGTATCAGTCGCTGTGCAAGCAATTGTCGATGGTGCCAGGATTTATCCAGAACTACTCCCATTGATTGGCCCTGCAGTGGATACATTTAAAAAGTACAAGAACAACCATACCAAAGGTTATTCTGCTGCTGAAAATGGTGGAAGCGATAACGACATTTATTACGATGACGATGCCCAAGTGGCTAGTGCTATCATTACCGCTTATGAAGTTACTGGCGACAAGAAGTACTTGGATTTGGGTCGCGAACTTGTTCGTTTCTTGATGGGTGGGTGGCATCCTGAAATTGGTGGTGTGAAATGGCACGTATCCAAGACATACGTCAACTCCTGTACTACTGCAGAGGTGGCCAAGGCTTGCTTGCAGATCTCTGAGTTTCTCCCAGAGGAGGCGAACATCTATATAGACTTTGCTGCAAGATGCATCGACTGGCAGATCCAAACTCTCCAAGATCACGGTGACAAATGTATCATGGATGGTATTCAGCCCGATGGCCGTAAGATTGATGAGGTTAAAATCACGTACAACACGGGAACCACCCTCTCTGCCGCTGCTCATTTGTATAAGATTACCAAGGATCAGAAGTGGAAGGATATCGCTGATGATTTGGCTAAGGCTGCCATCAACAGAAACTCGCCATTTTACGACCGTGATTACGGAGATGACCAAAGATACTGGCGTGATCCATCCTATTTCAACCAGTTGTTAATCGAGGGCTTAGCTGATTACTTGTTGTACGTTGGCTCTGATGTTCCTCAAGACTTACCCCCCAAAATTGCACTGGAGATTGAACGTCATTTGAAGATATTCTATAAGTACCTGAAGGATCCTAAAGATGGATTGTATATCCAGTCCTTTGAGCCACATCTTACTTTCCACGAACTTTACGAACGAGAATACAAGCAAGAGTTTGGTGGTAAAAAAAGCCATGGTTTGAGAGATGACGATAAAGACGGCGATAAGCCCCAGAAGTGCTTGATGGGTCTCGCTTCTGCCGCCAGAGTTTTTTTCCAAGGCGCAAGAGTATGTCCTCTGATCCAGTAAGTGGATAGTTTTTAAGCATACGTTGTTACTCTAATTTGTAGCATGCAATGTATTTGTTAAATCCGAAATCAAATTTTGAATTGCTGGGCCTCAAATGCTGACGTTGTTGGCAATGCAAATGCTTCTCTCTCGATGACAATAATGTCACTGTTGTTCCATTTATCAACCTTGAGTATGGGTCTGTACTTCTCTGTAATCCAACATGCCTTTCTCTGCTTGTCTTCCCCAAATGTTCCATCTTCTCCAACACGTCTTACCATAGCAGCGGCCAACTCCAGATCAAAATAGTTTACCGATGGCTTACCGTCAAACTCTTCTGCCTCACGAATGCTCAAGCCATCGTTATTTCTCTTTTTTGACTTTGTAATGTGGTGCTTGTTTAGTTCCAAATTGAGAGTGAGGTCAAAGAAAGCCAACCATTGATTTCCATAAATCCAAACTTTTTCATCTTGAACGAACATACCCTCGGCTTTTCCACCTAGTTTGCTGAATGAAAACGGAATTAACTCACTGTTTCTTTGAGACCACGCGGTCAAGAGGCTCTGTTTGTCCTTTTCAATATTGAATTCAAAAAGCTTGTTTTCTTCTGTGAGAATCATAAGAGTACCTCTTTCGGTAAATGACATTAAGTTCACTGTGTTGGAAAGAGTGGCCAATGTTTGTGCCTCACCATCTTCTGTGATAGGTAAGATCTCCACAGAATTGTTGAACCTTGCAACAGCTATTTTTGAACAGTCATCACTCAACGAAATAGAATGAATCGTATTAAAATGGTCAAATCCTGCCCTCAAGCTATTTCCTTCCTGGGCAACTGATTCGATTTCGTCCTCCAATTCTACCGCATCTTCGTTGACACTAAACTTATAGATTTCATCCTCAGGGGTATGAATCAAAATATGGTTAACATTGTAAACAATCACCTTCTTTGCACCGCTAATTAAAGAATCAAAGTTTGCATCCCTCAACTTCTTTACTTGTAATTTTTGGCCTGCTTCTGTTAATGTGAAAACCTTGACAGAATTGATTGTAGCAATGGCCAAGATGGAGACTGAATCACATGATTCGCCTATACTTATGGAGGTGACATTGTCATCATCTGAAAGGCATACCTTTGCAACTAATTTATGCTTATCATCCAAAAGACGCCAAATCTTTACAGTTTGATCTTGGAATAACGCAATCAAACTAGATGATTGACAGAGAGAAATATTCGATATTTGCTGGTCCATCAAAATTTTCTTGTAGGGTCCCATCTGGAAGTTTTCCACAGATTGGACAATAATTGAACGTTCCACACCTCCGGAAACCAAAAAGTTATAAGCTTTGCTTTCAAATAAGGCAAGAGTCCGAACATCATTCAGATGCAAGAGTCTGTTGTAATTATGAATCCATTTCGACCCCTTCTTCGATTTGCTGTCTAAGAAAGAAAATTGATGAATCTTCCGGTCAATACCAGCTGAAAAGACTTTCTCATTTTTCGCATCACTGGTAAGAGTTAAAACATCGGCTTCATGGGCGGAGAATGTCTGGAGCAAGGTAAAACTATTGACGTCCCAGAACTTGACACATCCAGTGGAATCACCAGTAACAAACTGATTGCGAGAAGGAAGTGGAACAATCGACCAAACCAAGGTAGACTCAGTCTTCAGCTTGTCCACTTTCATAGCGCAAACAATTTTACCTCGAGAATCACCCTTGATGGCCCAACAACGAACCTTTCCGTCTGCACAGCCACCAATCAACATCTCATCCCCGAACCATCGCATACCCAAGACTCTTTGATCCTGTCTCTGACAAATAAATTCGTATTCCATGACACCGCTTCCTCCAGAAATATCAACGACGACCACAGAACCATCGTCACATCCGACCGCGAGTTTTGTTCCCGAGAAGTTGCTGTCAATACACCAAATCACACCTGCATTACAGTTCAAGTTGGCTTTGGGTCTTCCAGTAGTCAAGTCCCATTCGGTAATATAGGTAGAGCCACCAATGGAGAATAATCTAGGGAGTTCACCTTCAACATGAGACCATACTAAACCTTCTATAGCACGGCCACGAGCTCCCGGTAGCGTCATTTCGTGAAGCCAATTATATCTGGGATTCCAGATTTCAATATCACCATTGGACCTTCCTACCGCAAGACGCAATCCCAGCGGAGCAACCTTGGATGTATCACTTGCATGAGAGAAGGCCAGGGCAGTAATATTATGAGGCGTATAGTCCACGAACCTACACCTATGAATGTCCATTTTTAAGAAGATACTGTTAAAAGATAAATATTTTTCGGCATGCAGGTGATGACTTTGAAATGAAAAGTGAGCAGTGAGATGGGCTGCGAAATGTACAGGCGTGCTCGCATCCCCGGCAATCACAAGGCTAATGGACGAGCGATGACAAGGTATGGCAGGAGGTAAAAAAACTTTAAATAGCTGAAGCCACGAGTTTGGGGATCGGTATAAAATAAGAAAAGAAACTCATAAGAAAAGAATGAGATATTTTTGAAAGGTGACGCATCGAAATAAGATGTAGCATGCACTAAGATGAAGGCTTGTTTATAAAATTTAGCTGTTGTCCCGCAACACTATAGACTCTATGACAGGATTGTCTCCAGATAAATCTATTCCGCTGATCCGTCTCACACAAAACCAACAAATTTGTTAATGAATGAAAGTAATCTAATAAACCATTTGTTTTCGTCTGTGTTGATCACCATGTTAATAACAAGTTCTTTTTGGCTCTTGCCTTGAAGTTGTTTCTTCACGACCGTTCTCCGAACAATCACACTCCTATTGACACACCACACAACAAATAGTATCGCAAATAAGCTGATGGTCAAATTTTTCATGAGATGAAATGCATTCTTTCCCACACGTTTGAGCAAATAAAACACCTTCTTCTTCAATATTTCTTGAGGGTCTGTTTCTTCTTCGGGTTCCACATCACTTGGCTGAAATTGCCTTCCTGAATACTTGCGAAAGGCGAACTCCTTACTGAGCTTATTAATTATCAGGTTTACTTGACCTTGCCATGCTCGGAAATCATCCAAGTTTGATACAGAAACAGAAGGCTCGATGTCGGAACCTGTGGGAATAGGAAGTCTTCCGGCGTATTTTGCATTCGCAGCAACATTAGAAAGAGGACCCGATAACTTTTGAGAGTTATTTAGATCATTATGGGATATTTGAACATTCCTTCGAGAATGCAGATATATTTGCTCGAGATTGTTTCGGTGTTGTTGAACCAGGACCAGCGCAGAGTAATTACTTTGCAACGGCCATGGTGTGCCCGTAGAAAGACGATCAAATTGGTCTGCATTAGAAATAACCAGTGATGCCACGTTGTAGGGATATGGGGCTTTGGATGAAACATATGTGTTATCTCTATCCACAAAATCGATATCCTTGATCTGATCCCACAAGAACTCCAATTCGTCGAGTAATTCACGGGCTTCCAGGGTGCCACTTGCATATACTCTCATTGTTTCTATGAGACAGAGAATGTAGCTTCGCTTAGCCAGTGTTTTGGAAAGCCCCTCCTCTTTCTTCCATGCGTCCCATTTTTTCTTTGCGCCTTCATCCTCAATAGTAAACCCTTCTGGCCTGGGCATAATTCCCTGTACATTCCCCTCTGTAGCTTGCTTGTAGAGCCCATAGAGTTTGATTCTGTTTTCCGCTGGGGGACGAGGTAACAGGCCATAGTTTGTACGCGAGGACAATGCTCTGATCGTGGTTATGGCCTTAACAAACACCCGATCTTGAATCTGTTAGTTTACAATTGAACTAGACGAGATAGAGCCAACTAACTCAACTTTTCGCGAATTTATCGAGGCGAACAAAATTTTTGTGACTGCAAAGTTTTTCGCTTTACATTCAAACATACCGATTGAGTCAGACATCGAATGATACGGTTTCAGAAAGGGCCATGCTTTGTTGTGGCTTGATACCGAAGTGTCACGTGCGGGTGCACACCTCCGGGCCAGAGGTGGTGCCCTATTTGCGGGGCTGCGCACCCGTACCGCACGAGCCCAACTACAAACTAATTGAAGTCTGCTCAAGAGAATTTATTACTCTATTGCGCTGAAGAAATAGAGCCTTTAAAACAGCATTTAATCATAGCGGCTTATTATTAGGACATATACCCTTTGAGTTCAAGTTAGAAGAGTAATGAAACTATGCACTGCCGAGTGCAATAGTCCTTTCACGAACACCATCTAGAACCATTTATCTACAGAAAAAAATTACATGAAATGACTCAGTCGTTAAACAGTATTAAAACCCTATGTATACAAAACTTAGTTCTCTGGAACATCGATCTCACCAGCGTTGATGGCCTCGATAATGTCATGTGGGTTCTTGTAGTCAACACGACATCCGACAGATTGGGCGGTACCCAAGATCTCCTTGGAGACAGAAGCCAAGTTCTTACCGAAAGACTTGTCCTTCATTTGTCTGGCAATCTCGAAAATTTGGTCCAATGGAATGTTACCGGAGTGCTTGACGTTCTTCTCCTTTTTTCTGTCTCTAGGTGGCTCCTTCAAGGCAGTGATGACAAGAGAAGAGGCAGATGGGACAACAGAAGCAGTGGCTTGTCTGTTTTGGATTCTCAATTGGACAGTGACCTTGATACCCTTGAAGTCCTTGGTGGCCTTGGCGATATCTTCACCGACCTTCTTTGGGGACAAACCCAAAGGACCGATCTTTGGGGCCAAGGCGGAGGAAGCACCGATCTCACCACCAACGGCTCTCAAGTAGAGGAACTTAACTTCACTAGGGTCGAACTTTGGAGGCATGTTGAATTCTTCTTAGGGTGATGAAGGAGTTCTGAAATTGTAGAAAATTTTTTTGGATAAAGGGTGCGGCAGTCAACCTCACAAGTCACGTGCACTACGCGGGTGCCGGCAGATGGCTCGAGAGATGAGCGCTCGCAGTAGGGTTTGAGCCCTAATGATTTTCAATTAGGTCTCATGAAGCTTTACAATCTGCAGTCCCGTTGTTTTTCAGAGGCATAGAAATTTCTTAATTTCTTGAAATAAGGATTTAGTGGCGAGTGATTCTTCACTGGTGTTATAGTTATCTTAAAATGAAGAGATTACTAGTTGAAATTATGAACGGTGATGAGTAGGTTCCTTGAAAACAATGTAATTTTAAACTTGTATTACGACCCTTCTCAATTTAGAGTTCGATAATGGGTGCAAAATTAACGTCCTTTAAGAAAACGTTCCAGTAACATTCTTGTTAGATGCTTTCACTGAAAATCATTAATATTAATATTTCAAACTTCAGGGAAAGCGAATCGATAGTTGATTCACTATGCTTAGGAATATCACACAGAACTTTCTCGCATTTTGCAGTTCATGGAGTGTTTAGTGCTTGCTATCAGACATCGATCAACGTTACGTTGATAAACTCACATGAAAACATTCATAAACAACATATTTAAGAGCTCCCGTGAATTTCATAATTACGAATTAAGAAATGATTTTGAAAGTAGTAGGAACCCATAACTACCTCTATTCTCTTTGAGAGCTTCCTGCGTTTGGCCACATTTTTCCTAAAGATAGCGATTAAAGAGTGAACGGTCTTCGCAAACATCAGTTGGCGGTCAGATTTTTATCGATTATGAAGCGTTGACTTTGTTTTTCAACCATTCGAATCAAAGTGTTCCACCTGGAATATCGTCACCTATCCGGGAGTCTTCGTAATCAACCTCGTTATCAGGAGTAGATGCACGTTCCCGAAGCATTATAGCGGGATTTTTACCAAGTTCTTGTAATTCCTTGAAAATCATCACAGGCTTCTCAGTGAGCTTCAAGATTCGTTCCTTATCACCATAGCATACAACGAGAACATATTTTGACCACTTTTCTCTTGGAATATGATGTCTCTTCATTGCATGTTGTAGAACCTTTAAGCATGTATCGTCAGAAGAAGCTTTCAATTGTTTAAGAGGCTGGCTTGCCTGTCCAGGTGGCGCTGGTGGGGTACTGGATGTCACCAGGTTTGATGAGAGTTTGTTTCTTGAAACAACAGGCCTGCTACCAGAGAACGAGTCTCTTTGTGATGGAGGTTTGTAGTTAGATACTTCATGTATATCCTCCACGCTTCCTGATGGAGTTTTTGCATCAATAAGTCGAGGCTTTGAAGGAAACCTGGAAGAGGACCCCATTTTCAAGTCAGTCACTTTACCCACACCCACAGAGAGAACAGACCCAGAAGAGAATCTATGAGATTGCGTAGGGCTCGAAACAGGTTTCAGTTTCGGAATTGAAGAGCCAGGATTGGCCTTCGGAACCAAATTTGGCTGGGTATATGTTTGGCCAGCAGACAAAGATCCATTTGGAGAGGGGATGTTTGCTGGTGATAAACTAGCATTTTGGGGGGAGAACCCTAAAGTGTTGGGTGATGACCCAGGGAGAACTAAGGTTGTGGCAGTAGTGGGAGTTTGTGCACTTTCCGAGTCTGAGGCCAGCCATGAATGGGTAGAAAGGATCGAGTTTAGTGATTGTGTAGGCAGCGAAGCAGCTCCTGGATCTAATGTTGGTACAGGAAGAGGCTTTGAGTCCTTAACAAGACGGATAACTGGATTAAGATCCATCCTTAGCTTCTTGAAATTTTCATTAAGCTTTTTGATGTCGATTGTATCATCGGAGATGCGTCGCGTGGTGACACTCAAATCACGGAGTAGATCCAGGCATAACGTGAGAGCCTCCATGGAGACATAGTTGGAGTTAATATCTATTGCATTCAAATGCAGTTCGTTGCCTCGTAGTGATTTGGAGGCACCATTGGCATAGTGTGACGCAAGCAACTCATTTATTTTTTTCTTCAACCGAAGCCTTGACGCTAGCAGTTCGATTCCCAATTCTCGTAGATGACCCGTTGTGAGAAAAGGCAATAAGGGACCATCGATGTTGTGACCAATGAAGGATGTTCTCAAGTCCTCACCAAGTTCGATCAGAAAGTGTTGGGCCACTTGAGCAGGATCCCAATCGAGGAAAGTTTCAGACATTCTCGGGTTTTAGCTTTGCAACAGGCAGCAACCCTCGCAATAATGATATTTCCAGCTTAAAAAGAGCGACAAAAATAATAAATGCCAGGTTACACACGATTATAGCCCGCTGTTATTGAGTGTCTGAGGGTAAACTTTGTGTAGTATCACTGTTTCGATTCGGAATTAGAACTTCACCGTTTCATTTCTAGATGATACATCGTGTATGCAAGAACACCCGCATGGGTGAAGCAAACAGAGTTTTGACATATTCGTGTGTAGAAATAAAGTGAAAGATAAGAATTAAAAGATTCAAGAAGCTTTCACCTTCTCGAAGGAAGAAAAAAATTCTATAGACAGAATATATTGAAAATTTGGAACAAAATCCAGAAACATTTTGAAGAAATTTACACTGGATTAAAATAAAGCAGAAATTTACCTTGTCCTGCGCCCCATTCTTAACTGTGCTAGCACGAACAATAGCAGTGAACGGGATATTGCGACTGCGTGTCCTCTTGTGAGCACCATTTCGGCCGTTTCTACAGTGCGCCTATTATGTTTTCGTCACAATTAAAACAACAAAAAGAAAAAAATACAACAAAAAAAAAAACAGTGTTTACCGAAAAACAATAAGCCCTGTAAAGAATAACTTATTGCTCTTCTAGTTTCTAACGAGCTCCAAAATATATTTGGAATTCAAAGTCATTGGCCCTAGAGCGCCTTTGGGCGTAATGAAACTGGCCATTGTTTGGCGTAAACAACATATTCTCCTGCAGACAATCCTGTTTCCGTGGCGGTCGCAGTTAGGGTGAATCCATTAAATATGGTGGGGCTCGTCACGCTCATAGTGCTCGCACCGAGTTATGTATTGCTTCCCCTGCAGCACACACACCCAGCCATGTTTAGATCGTCGTTCGCATTGGCACTTTTCGTAATTGCCTTCTACTTCGTGCTTAACATCATGGCTTCAGACGAACAAAACAACCAAGAAATTCTCATCAACATGGGAGGGAAAAAGGTCCCTTTGAGCAAGATCAGCAAGCCACACAGTGTTGTTGTTGGTGGCGCAAACAAACCTGTCCCAAATTTGGAAAACTTCCCTTCCTTGGAGCCTTGGGCTCAGGATCAAGAACAGACTCAGAAGGACGCAGCAGCCAAGGAAGAACAACCCAAGAAATCCACTTAGTTGTGTCGAGACCGTTCCAGAATTTCAATAGCCACCGAATTTATTATGTTTATTTTGCCAAGAGATATCTCGGTATCTCCCACTATTGTAGAATTGGGCTTATTTGGCCATTGTGTTCCTGCAATACTCTGAAGACAATAGAGGGATTTGCCCCCGCGCCTTGTACCCCGCTCGGTGTAAATTCCGTCCTTTAGTTTTTGTATCAGTTATAGTCGTTGATATTTCTCTATGCTAACTCGAGAAATTTTCTCATGTTTTTTTCTTCTTCCAAGAATTGATGTGATTAGATCTCTTCCGAGATCTCTCTTTATCGATGAAGAGTTCACACTTTCAGTATCTGGGGGAGGCTGCGGCGCGGCGACATGTCATCTTAGGCACCACGACAGATCTTAGGGCCCAGGTCAGAAATGTGCTTCCGAAGCCCATTAGAAACCAGCCCATGCTTTTTCACGTTGTATTATTTCTAGACTTCAAGAACCCGGAAAAAGAAAAACAAAACTTCAAGGGCCTAATTCATTAATTAGCCTTGTAACTTTTTTTTCTTGAATTCAAAGAAAAAAATTGAAAAATTGAAAAAAAATGTGGTCGGTCTCTGGCTTATCGCTTTGCGTCCGGCTTTTCCCATCTGTCGCGATTGTTTCTGGCCGCATTCAGGAAAAGCATCGCTTGGATCAATCGGCCCAGTACATTACCAAGATACTTCTGTACCCACCTAGTTTCTCGTGATGTTTGCACCTCGTCGCTTGGTTAGAGGTACTCTATATATTTTTGGACTTACCTTCTTGGTTCTGCTTGCTTTGCTTACTGCAAACCGTAAGAGAGTCATCCACCTCGACGATTACCTTCCATCTCAACTATTGCCTCTGTACTTCCAGCCAGGCTCAGATTCATACATCGTTGACATTGCCATTGGTGATTGCAATATTTTAAACAAGAAATCTGCGAGTTGCGGAGTCCCCAAAGCTTCTGATGGATTATATGGCGATGTCGGTGACAATGGACGTTGGATACGAACAGAAAAAGACTTGCTTCTTGGGTTGCATTGGACCTCAAGACGCTACCTCAGTGTCAAGAGAATCACATCCCAGTACTATGAAAAGAATAGAGATATGGTCGTTCTAGATATAGCCGTGGGAAACCCCGACGAGGACTGTGCTATTAGAGCCAACAAAAACTGCATTCCCAAATCCATTTTGGCTGAGATCAATATGGACCACATTTTTAACGAGGAAGATTTAGCCATTTTGAAAGATTTAAACAAAGATAAGAAACCAATCCTAAAATCAGATCTGTCAAACGCAGAAGATGAAACGAAAAAGTCAACCGAACAAGAAACGGGCGAACAAGAAGATGATTCTGCTGATGAACAGGATATCTACAGTCAAATCATTGACACCCACAACGATGAAGATGATTCATCGCAGTATAACACCGATGATGAAATTAGTGAATTAATCAACGATAAGGGAAGCAATTCTCCAAATCAAGACACTGGTGATGGTAAAAACACAGAAAATGCATCGTCAAACGACAGCCCAAATCCTGGGGACGAAACTTCACAGAAGCGTGATTCTAGTATTAATAAACGGAACGTGGAGAAGTCACATCATAACCTCAAGGACTATTTGAGAATTCCCTCTGAACAGGAAATCACCGACTCGGGCTGGAGAAAGAAATCAAATGATATCTGGGTAAAACTCGGAAAAGCCTCTGATAAAGCTGTTACGGGCGTCGACATTCTTTTTGGAGAAGATGCAGTTGATCCTCGTCCGAATTGGACATTATTAAGAGCCCCTTTGAAGAAACTTGGATATTCTGCTGCTTTACAACCCAGATTGTCCATCAGAAAAGGAAACAAGATCGATTACAAGAGTCTGAAATATCAACCCAAAATCGAGTTTGGATCTAACGGAAAGTTTAAGGTCTTACAGGTAGCCGACCTTCATTTTAGTACCGGCGTTGGTGTTTGTAGAGACCCTGTTCCCGCCCAAAGTGCCAAAGGATGCCAAGCTGACCCTCGAACCCTCAGATTCATAAACCGGGTATTAGATCTAGAGAAGCCCGACTTTGTTGTGATGACTGGTGATCAAGTTTTTGGAGATGCGGCACCAGATCCAGAAACTGCATTGTTTAAAGCTGTCAGTCCATTTATCAAAAGAAGAATTCCTTTTGCAATTACTTTGGGAAATCATGATGATGAGAGTAGTCTCTCAAGAGAAAAAATGATGAAGCTTGCGTCTTCACTCCCCTTCCTGTTTGCAGCAGTCGGTCCTGAGGCAGTGGATGGATTCGGAAATTACCCGATTACAGTTCAAAAGAATGGCAGCAAAAAAATAGGGGCAGTCTTCTACTTTCTTGATAGTCATAGCCGCTCGAAACAGCCGAAGACTAATCCAGGATATGACTGGTTCAAAGAGTCACAAATTGACTGGTTGCAGATACAGGCTGCTGCGAAAATGGACATTGCTAGAGACAAGTCGTTATTAAGCATGGCATTTTTCCACATTCCCCTCCCTGAGTACCGTAACCTCGACCAGCCTCGTGTAGGTGAGCATAAGGAAGGGATCACGGCTCCTAAGTATCATACCCGGATGAGGGAAGCTCTAAGTGTAGCGGGTGTTCAAGTTGCTTCTTGTGGGCATGATCATGCTAACGACTTTTGTTTAGTTGACACTCAGAACAGAGACACCGAATCTCAAAACCTGGTATGGCTATGCTATGGTGGAGGTGTAGGTGAGGGAGGATACGGTGGATATGGTGGTTACGTGAGAAGACTCAGAGTTTTTGAGTTAGATTCCACTACAAAAAGTATCAAAACCTGGAAAAGAGCAGAAAACGCTCCAGACAATACATTTGATGAACAAGTGGTGGTGGAAGACGGTCAAGTGATCACTTCAGTCTAACATGGGACGTGCAAGAAAAAAAGACTCTCAAATGCATGCTTGGATATACACTTTGCATTTCTTTTAGAAGAGAACCTTATGTGACCAAGGCTTTTGCTAACACTGACAGTAAAGGCTACGCATCTACGAGTGCCCAAGAAGTTGCATCATACTAATGGTAATGCATTCCACCATTAATACATTTTTATAGAAAAATCACTCCTAATAATACTTCGATCATATCGCACTATCGTGTCCATTTTTGTTTCCCTGACCGTATTAGTATCTTCATGATTTTCTTTGTAATAAACTATAGCATCCAGCCGCAGTTGGTGCGGCATAACTTGCAGTCACCGGGCACGTTGGAGCGCAGACATGAGGCACATTGTATGCGATTGGAATGTCACGTAAACAAGACGAAAGTGACACGCAAACAAAAAAACGCAACTGGTTCTGTTCAAAAAAATAAAATTAAAAAAAAAAAAAAAAACTTTATTTTCTCTTCTAAATCGTGACACCATTGTCCGTCATACATCTACATTTGGAATTTCATAGTCATTGCTGACATATCGACTCGATCGACAAGAAATGGCCGAGTCCTCAGACGTTCACGCGTGGCTCTCAAAATCTGGATGCCAACAATATCACGCTAAATTTGTGAAAAACAATATCACATTCGACCTACTTCCCGAGTTAGATACTGATGCTCTTCGAGAACTTGGAATATCTAGGATTGGTGATAGAATCCGTCTCGAAATTGCGATCGCGGAGTTGAAACTGTCGCTTCTCAAAAAGAAAGTTCCCTTAGAGGAGGTTCGAAGGTATATTGAAGAGGAAAATGTCTCGTCTGGACGTAAACAGGGCCCCGACCATACCCTGTTATCTTCTAGTACACCTTCATCTAGAATTGTCACCTTCATTCTCCCTGATGGGTCCTTGATGAAAGTGAACGTTGAAGGATGTTTCAATGCCCAGCTGATCAAGAGGAAAGTTCTCAAAAAGTTGGGTGTACAAGATGATGACAATGAATACGATACATTCGTACATTCAAATTTCGCCGATGACGTGAAGATATCGTCTTTATACGATGTGGAGTTTGTAACTATATGCTTTTCTCCGGATAGACCCGAGAAGCATCGCATCATGTTAACCCCCAAAAACGAGCCACCTACTCCTACAGCAACCGAAAAGTCTCTTCGGATTCTCCAGAGAATGGCGGGCAGGAAACCAATACACTCGAACATGAGAAACTTCTTCGGCCAGCGCCCACCCAGCGAGTTAATCTCCTCCAATTTGGGAGAGTACTTCCCAACCGCAGGGCTGCACGCGTTAGAGGCAACAATCCGTAATTCTATTCGCCAGAGTATCAGATGCCTGCGAAGATTTACTGGCTCGTCTCTGAATTTACTGCTAGGAAGACCCTCCATCACTTCTGAAGAGAGATGGTACAGAGGCGTGCACCAGCAACGTACTATTGGAGATGTCTTAGTGCACAATGTAAATATGGTAGATGAAGCGAAAAACCCTGCCGAGATTTCATCGTTTGCCACTAAAGTACCATCAAGCAATCTCAGCCAGAGTGTTAGTTTTGCTGATGATAATGGGCTGATGGGGTCACGACAGACCTCCCAATTAAATAACAAACACAGGCGTTCGATAATGACCCTGTTTGTCTCTGGTAACAATAGACAGTCACGCATTGAGCTTATGAACGTTGACTCCGAAGATGAAGATGACTCCGAAGATTTTTTAACACAATACGGAGATGATGTCAGCGAAACCCTGGATGACATGGACTTTTTTGGAGGTAAAAAATGGCTACAAGGTGCAAGAATCGGAGCGGGAAGTTTTGGTACCGTTTATCTTGGTATGAATCCCATGAGTGGTGAATTGATGGCAGTTAAACAAGTGGCAATCCCCCCAGGGTCATCCAAACAAAATGAGGTGCATCGAAATATGATCACAGCGCTACAAAGGGAAATGACATTGCTCAAAGAATTACAGCACGAGAACATAGTTCTTTATTACGGACTGTCTTCAGATGAAAATTTCCTTAATATCTTTTTGGAATATATTCCTGGAGGATCCGTTCAGCTGATGTTACAGCTGTATGGTCCGTTCGAGGAGCCATTAATTAGAAATTTCACTCGCCAGGTCCTTGTAGGATTGAGCTATTTGCATGGGGTTGATATTATACATCGAGACATCAAGGGCGCGAACATTCTAATTGATATTAAGGGTGTGGCGAAGATCAGTGATTTTGGTATTTCCAAAAAGGTGAATACTGGAGACGAAGATCCCAACGAAGCTGTAGGTAAGCAAGCCAAACGATCTTCGCTTCAAGGGCTGGTGTATTGGATGGCTCCAGAGGTAGTGAAACAAACTGCGTACACGAAAAAGGCAGATATATGGTCAGTTGGGTGCTTGATTGTGGAGATGTTCACTGGTCGTCACCCTTTCCCGAATTTCAGTCAAATGCAAGCAATTTTCAAAATCGGTACTCACACTCGGCCCGAAGTCCCGAAGTTTTGTACATCTGAGGGCCAAGATTTCCTCAATAAAACATTTGAATTCGATTATGCTAAGAGACCCAATGCAGTGGAATTGCTTGGTGAAGCATTCTTAGCCCCTTTGGTTGTATCAAGTCAGGAAACTGAGAGAAATAATATTCCGACCGAGCCGCAACAAAATGATGAATGACCAGCAGTTCAACTTTGAGGATGTGCTTAGCTTTACTTCGGAAACACTTGGCTGCAAACGCATAACCTCATTTTGGTGCATCAAGGCTCGGCCTTCGCCGAATTCTTAAGATTGATCCAATCGCCGTTTGCTATGCTCGGGCCCGGGCTAAAACGAAATAATATAGATACATTTTGCTGATCCAACCTCTTGGGTTCTCATGTAAAGTACCTTTGGTGTTTCACCTTCGACTTTAGGCTAATGTTTTCGAGAGGTAGTGTTATTTCAATGGTCGAGAGGAATAATTCCACCTCAAACAATTCGTAAAGAATTTAATTCAATAAGACTACGATTGACCCGAAAGCTAAAACTCCCCCCACCCCGCTCCAAAAAAAAAAAAAAAAAAAAAAAAAACCGAATAAAAAATAGCATTTATACATTTCCTTTATTAATTCAATCTTATTCTTTCTATTGTTGCGTCCATCAGACTAGCTGGAAACAGGCCCCAAAGGTTATTCCTTTCACGCTGTCACCAGAATCACGTCGACCATGTACGGAGCGCGAATTCCAAGCAACAGATCAGCAGATTGAATTTTTCTCTTTATGGTGCAGGTTCTCGTGCACTCGATTTAGGATCCCCTCACAGCAAAATTGCGTTTTGGCTAGGTCTTATTTAGAATATTTTTATTATTTTTGGTGAATTTCAAACGCAAAGATAAGAGAATGAGAAAATAGGTATATGGGGTAAGATATATACCCCAAACTATGCTTTTCTCTTGCCCTATGTAATTATACCCGGGTTTCAGCCCCGTGCTCGCAACTTTCTCCAGGGCTGAACGTCGCATTGGACTGCACTCTCCGCAAAATGCGGTTGGTCCATCACGAGTCAGAAATCCTCCCTCGGGCAAAAGCACTCTGAGATCCCAACGTCCCAAACTTTTAGGTCCACTAATACACTTCCTAAGGAAATCACACTTCTGCACTTTAAAGACTACAGTAATATCTTCAGATTCTTCAATATTTTGGGTAACTCTTCCCTTGACTCTGGACCCAGATCGTGTTCATGGTTTTGGACATTCCTTTAAAGTCGGAGCCCAAGGTCTCCATGACGACCCCTTTAGAAGGCCCCAGTCTTTTGACCACTGGACTGCTGCTGGGCTGGCATCGCTCTAGACTGCGGTCTCCTCGGGTCTCTGTTCTGTCTCGGCTTGATATGGGCTCTTCTCGGAACGAGGGTAGTAATTATAAGCTAGCGAGAACATATTCCGAGACGGAGACGAACAATTTCGATGCTGACACTGGACACCGACTCTATGATGACGGTAGAATAAGAACCCGGCCTTCCAGAACATCATCACCCATGCGTGTTGGATTTGACTCTAGAAGCAGCTCCAGAAAGGCTTCCAGTGCTAGATTGTATACTCGCTCTCATACAACTGTTGCAAACTCTAATGCAGAAGGGCTCATGGGTATTGAGGACGAGTATATTCCGGGGTTAAACTTTTCCGATGTTATTCTGGATTGGAACAGGCCAGTGTTAGATCACTCTGCTGGGAATTCTAGGGAAGTGTCCTACTTAGACCTCAAACAACTTCATGCAAAAGTTTCACCTCAACCAATTCAAAGCCGCAGTCAGACGTTTCCGAAGAAAATTTTCAATTTGGCTTTGGAATCTGATACCGATGGTGACCCAATCAAGAAGAAATTCAAGGGATCTTCTGACAGTTCTGGTCAAATGAGTTTCGAGGCTGTTTTGGCCAGTCTCCCATCAAACTTCAACGACCTTCCTTACTCCCAAAGAAAAAAAATGGTGAAAGAGTTTTCTGACTCCATTGACTATCCACAATTTTCCCAATTTGCTAAGAGCTTTATGTCTAACAGTTTGGGCCTGGGTGGTCGCTCCCTCGCGTCTGATCCCACATCTGTTGCTCGGAATGGCAGTTTTATTCGCCGGTCACGAAGAAACAGTGCCAACACGGTCGCTGGTCGTCTTTTGGCTCTTTCCCTGTCCCTGGACTTGAAGAAGCTTGAAGCTACCCCAAAAAAGAATGTAGATGAGAAGGGGGCCTACGTTCTAAATCATCAGTTGGGTAAAGTGATTGGATTTGGTGCATGGGGAATCATACGCGAGTGCACATCTAAAACAGGTGTCATTAGAGCGGTCAAGATAGTTAAATCCACCAAAGTTTCTGAATGTTCGGAAAAGTTGCATAACCCAAAGGTTCTACAGATTTTTCGCAAAGAAATAGAGATATGGAAACAGCTCGATCACCCCAACATTTTGCCACTTATTGATAGTCTTGAAACTGATCATATGATATTCTGTTTGACAAATCGTGTCAACGGAGGCACACTTTTCGATTTGGTGTCTGGCTGGGGTCATTTTGATGAGGGTATCGATAGTACAAGTGGCCCAATCAAGTTTAACGTTGAATCACAACGATCAAGACTTTCTACAACAATAAAAAGTGCCCAGCAAATCGTCGAAGCAATTTCATATATGCATCAGGAGCTAGGAATCGTTCACGGGGATCTAAAGTTAGAAAACGTTTTGATAGATGATGTCGATACCGAACACACGAAGGTCATTGTTTGCGACTTCGGTATGTCTCGGGTATACAATCCTCGCTTGAGCCGCACCCTGTCTGGGGATAGTTCGTCCTATGCCGCTAGATCAAAGAGTTCATTCGCATCTATAAGAAGACCCTACAATGGGCCTGATACGATTAATTCAAAGTCACTTTTTTCCGATGATAGCAAGCTTGGAATACTGCAGCTTTTCCGGGAAAGTGGTATTTGTTCAGTTAGCTTATCTGCTTCACAATCAGATGCTAGTTTGTCTAGTTTCCACGAGTTCAAGTCGAGAGACAGAAGTCCTCACAGCGAGATTGACACTGGCCTTCCTCATCTGCATATTGGGCTGTTGCCATATGCTTCTCCGGAGCTCCTATCTCCACTGCCTCCACCTTTGGGTCCTTCTGCTGACGTATGGGCTTTGGGTGTTCTTCTTTATACAATGACTGTTGGTAGATTGCCATTCCAGCACCCTTATGAACCTCGCCTTCGAGCTATGATCACTGCAGGCAAGATCAATAGGAAGGAGTTAAGACAATCGACCCTCGTAAAAAGTGTGATCGAGGGTATTTCTGATTGTTCCAGCTCTTTGATAGACACTACTCGGAAGTCTGAGTTGGAAAGAGTGGAAAAAGGATGGTTAGCTCATGATTCCACGGAATTCGAGTGGTTGAATGAGCTAGTTGAATCCTGTTTGGAACGAGACATTACAAAGAGATGGGATCTTTCCACGGTATCATCAGCATTAACTCTGCATGCATAGAAAAACACAAGCCTTAATTAGTCTACTTGTTTAACTAGCTTTAGTTCATTTTAATTTACGACATTAACGACTTTCATTCATAAACAATTCAGCGTCTTTTTTCTCTTTTGTAATTTGTAGGGCTCCTGGCAACTAAAACGTTTCCTCGACGATCTTCTGAAAGTGTCTGACTATCAGTGTTATAATTAGATTAGATCAACAAACTTTCTTTACTCTATTAGCAATAATCGTGCAGAAATGAATGCTGAATGCCTACAAAATCAGCTAGAAATAAATTGAAGTGCGAAGTTGAGAATGTTCAGCAGAATTTAACAATATTTTAAACGTTAGTGAACAATTTGACAAATCGTTTTTCGAAATTAAAAATTGGAACAGATAAAAAGACCAATGTTTACCTCAAAATATTTCTCTTTTTCAAAGAAGTACCAATTGAGAGTCTAGTCTTTGGAATAGATCTTCTTTACGGGATGCTGAAATGAAAAGTTCTAAAATTTAAGATTATATATTACCGCAAGATATAGTAAGGGCCTTAAGCGGTCTTAATTACGTGTAAACGGGGGATCACGAAACTAATAGGGGGTTCAATTAGCCGAAACCAAAAACATATCATGATGAAGGAAGGGTTATTTTAGGTTTATTCTTATTTATGGTTCGAGACTACGTAATATTTATTTTAAGTACTCGTGCACTGCCAATGGTGTATGTCTAAATTTGGACATGGTGTTTCGCACCCGCGAGCAGTTCATTTCGGGAATCAACAACAACAGAATCCAACATCTCCAACTATTGTCATGGGCTTACCCGAGGGATATCAAGTGAGACCGGTCGAGAAGAGTGACCATAAACAATATTTGGCAACATTGTCCGTGTTGACAACTGTGGGAGAGGTGTCGGAGACGCAATTCTCTGAGCTTCTCAACCATTGGAATAAGTACTCTGATGTATACCACCCGAAAGTGATCGTTGACCCTGAGAATAATGTTGTCGCCACAGGGATGCTTCTTGTAGAGCAAAAGCTCATCCACGGTTGTGGAAAAGTTGGGCATATCGAGGACATTGCTGTGGCCAAATCAGAACAGGGAAAGAAGCTCGGAAACCTGTTGATCGAGCATTTGAGTAAAATCGCCGAGGATAAGGGATGTTATAAGGTCATTCTAGATTGCTCCAAGACAAATGTTGGGTTTTACGAGAAATGCGGATACAAAGATGCTGGAGTGGAAATGTCCAGGAGATACGACTAACTTCAATAAGTATTTGTTCTTGTCATGCTAATTATAAATATACACACATTATATTTTTTCCAATGCCTATAGGTTAGTAAGAGTTCTGGAGAAACCATCCGAAGTCAGCTGGACGGTGATAATAGTAAAAACGAAGGTGAACAAAAAAAACATACCTCAACTGAGACTATTGAATTACCTCTGACGACTATAGTGCCAATGGCAAGCTGTTCGCCTTTCGAATCATGCTCTAGAGCATCTGCCATTGTGATATTCATAAACACATCGTATCCACGTAGAGTACCTGTCACGGACCTCGAGCCGTTAAGCTGAACAGATACCTTCTTATCCAAATACTACTGTGTTAGTGTTGAGTTTCAAATTGACCCCACGGTTATCTCTCGTCAAGATGAGCCGATGCAACACGATGAATCCAAACCATCATCAAGTATGATACCGGTCGCCTGCCATCGCATAAATTAACAAACTCACGTGAAATTTATTGTTATTAAGTATTATTCCAACATACGTTTTTTAATTCTGGGGCAGAAACCATATTTTGTAGTTTTATTCTTTATGGTAGTTGTCCCGCACTTCACTTCGCATTACCTACATTTTTCTTTGGGGCCCATCCAGCCGCACCAACAACATCTCTCGGAACTTACTGAGCATTCAATTTTAAGGGTTCGCTGATCAACCAATTGGGAGATTTTGTGGCCGTTGTTTCTTTTCATCCCTTTTCAATTATTCATTTAACGTGGATTCAAATATCTTACAATTATCAAATGCAGTCCGTTGTGTTCATATAAAAACAATAGATCCTACCCCGATACTTCAACATAACATGAAAGACGATACCAACCATTTGGAGGAAATAAACTCGCCCAGCTCGATACCAGACACTCCAGGAGTTGATGTAGATGATATCCTAATACTTCAATCAAGAAAAGCCGAGCTTGTTCAAGAAAGGGATGCTTTAGCCCAGAAACGCATAGAGCTCAAACATTCCATCGAAAGGCTTTCCATTAGCCTTTCTCACTATAAGAAACAGCAGCTTCAATATGAGACCAGACAGAAACTTGAATACTACTTGCATCAAAATGATCATGAATGTTCCAAGCTCACGCAGCCTGATGATGCCGCTTCTTTTGTTTTGAAAAACTTAAATGTGCTTCCTACGACTGATGTCAATCTACGAATGAAATTAATAGACCGATTCTACCCGTCTATATCAGTAACTCAAGATTCGGTTCTGACCATACACGAGGGGGAGGATCTATTCACTGTTATCAATTTCCAGGTTTCCGCTGAGGGGGTACCACCACTTAAAGTTTGTCTTTTCATAAAAGACGATACTATCCATCGTGTAGAGCTACTTGATTATGCACAGGTAGACCACATTTTTCAGAAGATAAGCCTGTCCTTTTGCAACACTTTAACACGAAACTACTGCAGACTCAATAAGATTGATATGATAATGTACAGCTATCACTCGTTGGCGCAACTACAGCAAATCAGGATTGCATCCTTATCCCAAATTCTTCAAAAATATCCCGATTACGTAACTCGACCTGTTTCTTGGATCTCGGACCCTAACTCATTCTTAATGTCGCTCAGCTATATTGAGTTAACCATAAAGGAAAAACTAACAAATGAAACATTCAGAGTGAAATTACAATGGAACATTGTTCTCGAGAATACTGCAATTGGGGAAGTGGAATCACAGCTCATATTCAGCGTTCAAAAAGGTACTGTCTGCCAATTGAAGGACGCCAACGAGGTATTTTTGACTTTAGCATTGGAACAAGGAATTGTAAATGCCTTTTGTTTAATGCTTCTAAATTTGTTCGGAGTCTAAGTATATTACAAATGAGTTTCACTCGACATGGTGGGGTTTTGGTGCTGCCAGCAATGTTAAAGTATATTTATCTCAGAGCTCAAGGAGTGTTTGCGGCATACCTTAGAACACCGGTTTCGACAGCTAGTTTCACTTCTTGAATTAAGTAATTGACTTTTGAATATAATAGCAGCGTATTCTTCAATCTCCTTTCATAAACAGGGCAGTTTCAGATTCAAGATTGAAATGAATAGTCTCTGCATTTGGTGCCTTTCGCTGAATATTTCGGGATAAAATGTCTTCCGCCATCTGAAGCAACAGGTACTCATAAGTCGAGCGTTCATTAGCACTATCGAAATCATGAGATGGAGAAAAGCCTGATCCAAGGTCCTCAATGTCTCCAATATCAATGGGTGCGGAGTCTCCTGGGAGATGATCCGGACTGGTTAAAAAGCATCCTCTTTTGAGTAACTCGGTGTCACCGTTATCGTGGCGTTCTTCATCCATTTGCTCATCATGATAGTGCATAACGAAAACCTTTCCGAGTTGTTGATATAGATACGCCTCGATACCGTTAAGAATATCGTGACGTATATCCTCCCACTCCATAGCCAATAGACCATTACCTGTGCTTTTTTTGTATTGGAAGTAACGATACATCCACTGAGTGATTTCTTTCCTTTTTGTTTCGTAGTTTGGGACAGTATTTATCATATGTGCGATAATACTCTTTGATTGCTGAGCAGCTTCCTTCTTTTGGAGAATTGAAAGTGGGGAGTCTTTGTCTAGCTGTTTTACTGGGAGTTTTTTTGTGCAGACTGAGAATTTTGAGCGGATTTCCTCAAGATTAGCCAATGGAAATTGTGGGTTTTCCCATTTAGGTTGTGTATCACCAAGTCTCTTATTATCATCCACTAATGATCCCACGGATGGGGTAGGTTTCTTTCTCTTTATGCGATCAGAGCTGGTGTTTGATTTAGACGAATCTTCGAGGGATTCAACCGCATCCTTGGCATCAACATCATCAAGTGAAACGGAATCATCGGCAAGGAGCAGATCATCAGCAGACTCATTTTCTAGGGCATCAGGCCCAGAACGATGCGGCTGTTCTAAATGCGGCTTTTTTAGAACTTGCCGGTCTCTTTTCATTCGGTTCAATCTTTTGTGGTTGGGATTGTTGACATCTTCGATCAAATGCAAAACACGGGCATGGTACATTTTAACAGCATATTCGACCTCATATTCAGTGTCTTTATCGAACAACCCCATGTCCCCCGGAGATATGTACTCAATTGGAGGTATGCATTTGGGGTTAAATGGATTTTGCTCGAGCTCGTCCTCCTTGAAGGATGTCTCCATATATGTATACATGAGCCAGAGAAATCTCTTAGCCTTGTTTTTTGGGTGTATTTCATGATTTAAGAAGAACTCCATGAATTTGTTTTGTGGACCGGAAGAGGTCTTTAAGTTTGTGAATTTATCCAGGGAAATAGTTCCATCAATCGAATCGTCATGGTACGGTATGTTCTGGAAATACGCGCTCATCAAAAAGATCAATTTGATGATGTTTGTGTTCGGCTTCTCTTTCGCTGGAGCCCTTATTAATTCAAGCAAAGTGATATAATGATCTTGACCTTCGCATACAGCTTTGAGAATTGTCTTGAGCCTCGGGGTATCTTGCAAAGGTTTTGAAACACCATCTGCTCCAACTTGCAAAGAAGGAATCAGATGGTAAGTTCTGAGAGCAGATCTCATATCAGGTACAAAGTTTATAGTTGTATTCATACGACCAGCGTTGACAAGCAAACAAACCTTGCTGACAGAGATACCCATTTCTCGGTCTTTGATCAAGCGCCCGCGCAAGACCCGAGAAGATTTCGTGGACTCTGCCAAGGTTCTGACATATAGCTCAGCAAAAGTAAGCTTTGGTCCATTTGCAGCATTTGGCACTTCACAATGCGGAAACGGATTTGTGAAAACCTGTTGTTTATCATTGAACAATTCCTCGAGAAAATCGTACTGAATATCGCGTCTCCAAAATGGCTCGCCGTCGGCTTTTTTCAAATGTTTGAAACCATTAGAGACAGAGGAGAAATTAGGCGGCAAGGTTCCGATGGGAACCTCTTGTTCGGATAATGGAGTGTCCGAGTCTTCAGAGTGTCCACTTTGTCCCATGTTTTCCAAGGGTCTTTGAATATCATGATCACTCGTGATGCTTGGAGTATTCGAATCATATGCTGCAGGAAAATTGTTTGGGCTTTTTTGATAAATAACAGTGTTTGATTCAGAAGCGACCAAATTATTAATTGAGAGTTTAACGTCTTTAAAAGGCGCATCAGAAGTCGCGCGTTGAGGAACATGATTTGACGTGGTTTCTCGGTAAGAAGGATGAGTGAAAGTTCCTGCTTCGTCTCTCGGAGACCAAGTGTTTGTGGTCCTCGAAGTATTAATGTTGGATGAGTACTTGGCGGGGTTCGGTTCTATGGAAGTTTGAGGACCGCCAGTGCCGTTGCTAGTATCTGAAAGAAGTGCACCCGTCACTGTTCCAGTATTAGGCTTTATGAAACTGGGATTTTCTCTGTTGATATCAGATTGGTAATTCTGAGTTTCTGTTTTAGCATCCAGAGTCGAATTATCAAGTAACTTATGGACGTTTGACTGGGGGCGACCCATTGACGAAACTGTTGACGACGCTGCTTTGTTGAGAGGAAGAGCTGACGTTAGAGTCTCACCGCGGGGAACCACTGCTGGAGTGCGACTATCATTTGATTGAAGTAGTTCCCTATTCAGTGATCCCAGGATTGGCTGGATACCCGGAACGGGTTTCGACTCGGCGGAAGGAGTGTACGTGTCATGGATGGGATCGTAGTTCATGAAGCCCAGTGTGTTTTAGATATAGAGGGTCCAGTGCGATACCAGACCGGTGAGCTAACAAATGGTAGATGAAGGAGAATATGTTGGCGATAAAGGGCGAACGGAAAATCGGTACTATAGAAGGAAAGACAAGGCTGGTTGTTGTACAATACGAGAGTAGTGGGGCGCACAATTGGGAGTGAGAAAAATCTCGGACAAGGCGAGAAATTTCCCTAGATAGAGGAGGTGGGTGGAGAGCCCAGGCGAAGACAGACATGGAAACGCGAACTGGGTTTGAGTGATTGGCGCGGGAAATTATGTTGAAAAGCGAGCCCGAAAAAAATAAAATGATGAAAAAAATAAAATAAAACAATGCAACCCCGGCCCCACTGGCTGCAGCTCTTTAAAACAAACTTTTGCAGGGCAAAAGTTACTTACTTCTCTCTGCCTTGCTACGCTTAATACATGTTTCATTGGGGGAAATCTGGGAAGGTTTTGGCGGTCACAGATTCTGTGATCAAAATGTTATTTTTTATGTCCCCCCTTTGCAATTAGTTTTTACCCATTATAATTTTTTAAAAAAAAACTTCATTTACTTTGTGATAACATTTCAAGGCATTTCGTGGGGGATGTGATCTGACATTTTCTTTCCCCGTCCTGCTCTCAACACTTGTCGCGATCATTTCATGCACCGAAAAGCTTAATGGGTATGTTTCCCCGTATACTAATCTTCATACATAACCATTTTCTTTATAATTAAGCACTCATAATTTGAATTTCAATGTCGAACAAATCGTGCAAGATTAATTTATCCAAATCTCGGATATTTTGATGTGTATCCCAATTTCATTATCTTGTTCAAAGGAGCAGTTGCAAACATGGACAACCAGACAAAACTATAATAATATTACGTTGAATATTCATATCAATCTCTCTATTAATTTTACTACATAACAACTCGACTATTAACGTAGTTTATAGGGTACAGTATACACAGACTATATGAACCTAAGCATGTATTGGAATGAAGCGATATCAGTTTTTTTACCATTGAGAAGCAGCAGCCTCCTCACCAGCAGCGGTGACACCAGAGTCGGCCCAGTCCTCGACGTTAGTCTCGGTGTTCCACTCGGTGTCAGCCTCAGCGGCAACCTCCTCGGTCTCCTCGGTGGTGGTGGTACCTCTGGCCTCCTCAGCAGCGTTTTGCTCAATCTCTTCGGGGTCTCTGTAGAAGTACAAGTCTGGCATGACGGACCACTCAGACTCTCTGTCTGGGATGATTCCTCTCAATCTCAAGACTTCTCTGGAGATCATCCACCAGATCAAACCAATGGAGTGCTTACCTTTGTTGTTACATGGGATGGCGACATCGACGTATTCAGATGGAGAGTCAACGTCAGACAAAGCAATGACAGGGATGTTGACGTAAGAAGACTCCTTGATGGCTTGGGAGTCGGTTCTTGGGTCAGTGACAATAACCAATCTTGGCTCCTTGAAAGAACGGGTGATGTAGTTGGTGAAGTTACCTGGGGTGAATCTACCGGCAATTGGGGTGGCACCGGTGTGAGCAGCGAACTTCAACACGGCTCTTTGACCGAAAGTTCTAGAAGAGCAGACAACAACATCGGAAGCGTTAGGGATAGCAGCGATGATTCTAGCAGCCAAGACAATCTTCTCCCAGGTCTTAGAGATGTCGATGACGTTGACACCGTCTGGTCTGGTCTTGTAGACGTAAGGCTTGTTGTGAACCTGAACGTTCTTGGATCCCAAGTGAACGTTGGCGGCCAACAACAACTTGGCGTCTTCGGCAGTCAAAGCAAAAGATTCTGGCAAGGACATATTGGTTTCTTTTCCGTGGTTTACTGTCTTCAGAACAACTAAAGGTGGAAGTAAGACAGAAAAAGTCAATGAAAATTTCTCAAGGTGTGCGCAGGATTGTTCGCGTGGGAGGTACCGGTGTGGAGACCCCAACCACAGCACTTTATCTCCCCTTTGGCTGTACGGCGCGCAGGGAACTTTTGATCACGCGGAAGTACTTAGGGTCTGTGCCCTAGGTTTTGTCGCGGTGCGACATTAAACCTTGGTAGCATGCGAGGTCTTATCAATCATTGATCGATAACAAAACAATCGGAAATAAAACAATAATTCTTTAATGTTTTTACAAAGAATTGCAACACGTAACTGCATGAAATATTTCTATATATTTTGGCTTCTTAGATAGTACCTATGCTTACTTTATCGTCTCGGGTTCTTTCTTCTATGTCCACTTCTACCCTAGGTGAAGTTGGGGCAGTGGTTACGCGAGCTGCCTGAGAAATTCCGCTATCGCTTCTTTCCGTGTGACTGGAACTGTTTGATAAGAGGTTTACCCCTTAAGGAAAGCAATTATAGCACTTTTGTATTTATTCTTCTTTTAGAAATAAGAAGAAAAAAAAAGAGAAAGAAAAAAAAAAAAAAAAAAAACATTTGCATTTCGACCCCGAAACCTGTATGTCGATCATGCACAAACTCCGTAGTCCTTGAAGTAAACCACGCATATCCTCTCAAAAGATATCGATCTTACAAAACACTACTGACTTTTTATATTTTCCTTCATTAATTTTCTGACCTCTTGTTTCAAAGTATCTCTCTTGGTGTTCTGTATTAAAACCCCATATATGGGCTAAATCCCTGGATCATGGCTGTAGTGCATGCATTCGGCCATTGTGTCTCAATCTTCTTCAAGCTCATAGAAGCGATAGAAGAAGAAATTGTGGAAATATTAAATGAAATTTATCTAATACTTCCCCGCCTTTAAATTTTTGAATTTATACAATTTCTCCCGCGAAACACGGTATTATTTCATCTTTTAATCATGCATCAAATGATGAATACGCAGCCAGACCGAGGACTCCGCAGCAAGAATGCGCAGCACCCCGTGCACCTTGTCGTAGCGAAAGCTTATCTACGATAATCAGAGCCACAACAAGTCTTAATCCTCCGGGCGCTTTTGCAAGTTGGTCTTTTTTTTTTTCAAAGAGGACAGTTTTAAGGATATTTGAAATTCAATAAGTGGAATTGCCAGCGAGTTCTTCATAACTTTTGTGCCAATATTTGAAAAGAAGCATTAATAAGCAATGTCCTCTGAACCTCTTATCAAATCAACGAAGTTCTCCGAAACCAACACAGATGAAGATGTTGCAATCAGTCGTGCAGCATGCGAATCATACTCGGCAATCGTGGAAGATGATAGCACCCATCTCGATGAAGATGCTTCATGGCTCAGGGATCAACGTCTTCTGCATAAGTCGCTCCATTGGCTCTGTAGGCCATCGGTGGTGATGGTGGGGTTATCGATTTTCATGTTCGCTTTTGCGAGCTCTTCGGCCGAAGGAACTAGGCAGATGATTCAATTCAAACTTGGATGTAATGCTATCCGGGAGAGTTCTGGAACAGAGTACTGCGACCCTGCTAAAACCCAAGTACTCATGCTGAGTCTTCATCAAGCTTTCTCCATTGCCCTGGGTATTGCCATGATTGTGGCGCTGGGGAAAGTGGGCCCTCTTTCCGATAGATATGGAAGAAAGATATTTTTGATTGCAATCATTGTGTTTCAAATCATTGGTAAGTTTTCTAGATATACACTTATGTCCACGAACCCATCTCTCCAATTTGGTTTGATGGTTGGTACGGAGTTTTTGGCCAATTGCTTCGGAGGTATCTTGACTATCTTGACATTGGCCAACTGTTATGTCTCCGACATTGCCGAAGCCAGTCAACGGACTTACTATTTGGGAATCAACATGGCCAGTCTTTTCGTGGGAATGTCAACCGGACCATTGGTGGGAAATTTCATCATTTCTATCTGCAAAAAACATGCACAGGCTTCAGATGCCGCCGCAAAATATGGTCCAGGGTTGAGCAGCGGAGATTTTGCTCCGTTGAGGTTCGAATTGTGCATTTTGCTCTTGTTATTGTTGTTTCTCTCCTTTGTTTTGCCGGAGTCCAGAGGAAAGAACGCTCGCAAAATGTCAAGATCTCTTTCGTCTACACCCCTGGTATCCTCTTTAAGAAAGGTAATACAACCTACTCTTAAGGAGAAATTTTTGGATACTTTCAATTTCCTTCGTCCGCTTAAGTTGATTTTCTATCCGGAAGATAGCGTTCATAGACTGAGACACAAGTCGATCGCAAAAACTAGGATTGCTGTGTTACTTCTAATCTTGTCTGACTGTTTCATCACCAGTTTGGCGGCTGCTTTGGGAGAAGTATATGTGCTTTACGGAATCTACCGATTTAAGTGGACTGCAGTGGACATTGGCCACTTGATGGCTATAACATGTTCCAGCAGGGCTATCATTTTAATTGTAGTCTCACCCATACTCAGTTATCGTCTTCTCCATAAAACTTTCGGTCTTCAGCCTAACAAAAGAAGGTTCGATGGAATAGACTATGGGATTGTCATGATCGCGTTCATATTCGAGTGCGCGGGACAATTTTTGATCAGCGTTTCCACTAGTGGGAGATTCTTTCTTGCTTGTTTGGTACTCAACTCGGTTGCGTGCCTCGCCACTCCAGCCATTAACTCGGCAATCGTCAAGTTTTATCCCGAGTCCAAAATTGGCGAGGTGTTTGGAGCCATGGCAATTGTGAAGAATATATTTGCCATTTTGTCACCCGTGGCAATCCTTGGTCTTTATAAAACTTCGGTTTCCAAATGGAACTTTCCTCAGGTCATCTTCTTGATCTTCTCAGGTGTGTTTTTCTTGTTAGCATTGTTGATGACGTTTGTAATCGTGACACTTAACAAGGTCGATGTCGAAGTTCAGGAAGCCGACTCGACACTGGATGAGATTCAATGAAAATTATAGACACTTTGAGGAAACAATAAAAAATCAATCCCAGTGAAGCCTGACGTTATGAAGAAATAAAAACTAATACCTGAACCCTCTTTTCATTCGGTGAACTTCTTATTTAAAAGTCGTTTTGTACGTAAGTAGTACTGTTTCTTATCAACCCTTCCCTGGCTTGGACCGGGTACTGCAAATTCGCGCTAGACTTATTGGACTTTCGCACCCATTCATCAATGATGCGCGTGTGCGACCGTGTGCCCTCTTCGGTCTGCTACCATACCACGAGTTCTCGACGCACCTCATACTCTCGATGGAATCCTCGAGCGGGAATTATCTGGTACTCGTAATCACGCTTTACACAGTTTACTGCAGAGCCCTCGCAACGGCCTTGGGAATCTCTTTAGCCTTTCTCGTTGGGTCGTTCTTAGTCAATCGCCTTATCGTCCATCGCTACAACCTCCCAGAACACGACTCAGATCCAGTCGACGGCATCCGCATCAACTCTTTTTTCAATAACAGTTGTTTGGAAAACGCAAGCGACCGGTTCAACGAAGCCCAGTCGCGCGTCAGATCCACTTCGCCTCCGGGCCAATTTCTTATCGGGCAGAGAAGGTTCGCATCCTCACCTTCGCCAGAAGAGGTCGACTACTCCGAGTTTGACCGCCTGCTGTTTTACAGAAACTTGAACAACAGCTCACAGTTTTTGAGAAGAGACAGCTTTGTTGACTAGACATTCAAAGCATGCTTTCCTATATTTATATTCCGTTTAATGCGTTCCGGCGCTCTTCGTGGCTAACTGACAGAGAAGAGTTTCTCAATGCTCCGTATTTCATAATCGGCTACCATCTCGGAAACACCTATATTGTCATGGATATAACCAAAGATGCGGATGATTCACAGCTACATCTGATCGATCCTGATTTGAGGATTATTGGTTGCACAAACTCCAGAAGCGGTACTCATACCGACCCAGACAAAATATATTTGCGCTTTCATCCCACATCAAAGTTTCCGTATGTTGATCCCAGATGGTATAGCCGCGATAAGAAATTCACCGTTATTCTTTTTGCTCCGCCAAAGCTCCTGAACTTAGAATACTTTACTGTTCGTCCCATCTTGCTCCAGAGCACCAACATGGTTCAAGACTCTGTCTCCTACGCCAACAAAATACTGCTTTTTCACGGCGAGGAGAAGACCCCAGACTGTCGCTTAATCTGCAATGATGGTGTTCTACACAAAATCAATGGCTGCTCCAGAATACGATCATCCATCAAGACTCGCGGGGTGAGTAAAACTACCGGCGCATCGGTGACTAAAACGCCCCCTCTCAAGAAATATCACCAGATATTCCTCCAACTCCGGAAAGGTATCCGAAAGGTGTTTTTATTGATTGTCGAATTTTTTATCTCTGTGATGGTCTATGTCATATCATTCCTTAACACAGACATTTTTGGCATAACTCCGGTCGAAAAGTCCGCATGGTGTCAACAACTTGACCTAAGATTGCGGCAAATATCCTTTTTCCCTTTTCAATTTTTGAGCTACTACGATACCAACTTTCTTACGCCCGAAATTCAATCCCAGCTCGGAATAATAATGACTAATGAGAGGTACAACATCAATAATTCCAACTATATCAACTTGTATAACACAATGTGGTTGATCATCAATGATGTCCTCATTGGCAGCACCCTTCACCGATTCTTCGCGAGAGATTTGGATGAGAAAATGCACCTATTGAACAATACATTGTTCACTATATGTTTCACCAAGCTAGATAGCTTCATTTCTTGGATTGGTTCTGACTATCCTGGGGGGTTCAAGCTCAATAACGACCTTGGAAAGTTCATGCAGTTACTATTCCTTTGGACTTCTCAAACTTGCAGTGAAGTCTTTAGGTTTCTAGCCTTCTTGCCGGCATCGGAAAATTGGTTCATGTACATGATAAAGTCATGGCTTAAAGTCTCGTGTTACCTAGGAGTTTCCTTTGTCACAGGGTTCTTCATTGATTATGTTAAGATTACAAATGTACACACGCACCTATTCAGTCTTGCCGCCACAAAGATTTACAATCGACAAATCGAGATGCTCAAATCTTTGATGCAGCTCTTCCGGGGCAGAAAGTATAACGTATTGAGGGATCGCATTGACAAAATTGAAGAAGATCAGCTTAGAATTGACCAGTTACTCTTGGGGACTTTCGTCTTCTTGGTGTTAATTTATTTGTTGCCCACAACGTTTGCGTTCTATTGTCTCTTCTATGCATTTAGGGTGACCATGTGCACGTTCTTGAAATTTGGTGATAAGATCATTCTATGTTTCAATCTCTTTCCTCTATTCGTGGTATTGCTCAAACTCAAGAATTCTCGCAGATTACAAGGAGGTGTCCATTTTATACATAAAGGATACCATAGAACAACGGACTGGTTTCTAATGGAGAACAAGGCCCTAACTTTTGATGAGATATTTGGAAATTTTGTTCATGTTTTTCGACAAGAGGGTCGTTGTGATAGGCTTTTCTTTAATTTCGTTGAAGGTATTGATTTGCAAGTGAAAGATACCTCTTCAATGAAGTTCCAATACTTGATGCTACCACAGAATCATACGTGTCTTGTGAAAATTTGGAAAGAGAGAACAGACGGAAGTTGGAAGTAAATTATTCTATTAATGGTGACGGGAGGGAGCAATAGTGGTGAGACAACATATATGAGGTTGAGTGTTCAGTTAGCAACCAAGGAAACTTGCCAATGTAAGGTCAACCCCCTAAACAAGAATTAAAGCGGATATTGTCTCTGACAAATTGGAGGATTGATATCTAAGTAATGAGCATCGTCATTCAAGATTAGTCACCTTTGTCATTCAACACCTGTTTAACAGGTTCAGTCTCATTGATGTATAGTTTGTGCTCTTGAATGTAACGAATCACCGAGTTAGGTAACAAGTATTGAACCGACATGCCTCTTCTGATGAACAACCTAATTTTGGTCGATGAAATGTCGTTGTAGATGAGCTGCTTAATCACCAAAACATTGCGGCGATGCTCATACATGATGTCATGACTTAATAAAAAGCTCCGAACATCGGCACCAGTGCGCTCAACAATAAGACATCCGTACTTTCCTAAAATGTGATGTAAATCTTGGTCTGCCCATACGTCTGGTTCACCCATTGACTCTATCAAGTCACCACCAGCCAAAAGCATGATTTTCACGCCACGGCTTTCACCGGACTTCGTGGTGATGCCGCCCCTCTTGACGTTCAATTCCTCGTTGAAGTGATCCAAAACAAGAGCGGTTCTCGTGTACTTCACTTGCAACAGCTCCCACGAGTCCACCATAAGCCAAGACGAGGTTCTTTCACATGCCAATTCGCACATGCGCACTCTGTGGTGAGATGGGGCCAATCCTTGCTTCTTATAGTTGTCAGAAACGGGGGAGTAATAACCTCCGATCACCTCGAATCGAGTCTGTTCGCTGATAGCATCTAACGCCATTTCAAACATCCTAAGATGCAAATAGGTGATAGGGGAAAATGAACCACACGCAACCACAACCAAAGGATATTTGGAATCGTCCCTGAGTGTAGTGGCTAGTCTGTGTGTTGGAAATTTATAGTCCTTCAAGTCCTTGGCTTGTCTCTGGATCCCATGAGGGACCTCTTCCAAGTCAGCTATTTGTGTCAGCCTAACCTTGATGGAAGGCGGCAAAATAGTCTTTGCTGGTTTTGCGTTTTCGTCGTCACTCAGCGAATCTATCAAATCCGTGTGTATACGAGGAATCTTGGACTGGTACAGCGACCCTTGTCTTTCCAACCGGCCCTTCTTATTGGACGACGATGGATGTGGCGTGGGAGCATCAACGTTTTCACCCATGTCTGCTAACACAAGAGGTTCAATTGGTATGTTTTCGGGGATTTTCGAGGGGTGTGCTGGGGGCTCAATATCCCGGTTTTGCGAAGGAGGGGTAAAATTGGGGTCGTTGGTAGGATCCATTTAGGGTGGTTGTCAAACGGCGTTAAAATGTCAAAGAAACTTTTGGGAGAATTTTCTTTCTTTTTTGTCCTGTAAAACTTTCAAACGATAGGCTTGTGTCACACTCAATGATAAAGTACACGAGGCTGATTTTGCGTTGGTGGGGGACACTAGTGCGGATCTGAGGAAGGCTATTTTTTGCAGGGAATTTTGCATAATTCAGCGTTGATATCACGTGCGCATGTGCGGACTCAGATCGGAGATTTTCGGAGAAGGAAAAAAACGGGGTAACGGAACATAAGCCGTTCACTACAAAAACGCGAAATAAACTGCTCAGCAAACACTGCTACTCTTGTGGGGTCTAATCGAACAAAAAAACAAAGCGTCACAGACAGGATTCGAACCTGCGCAGGCAATGCCCAACACCTGAACCACTTAATAGCAGGGTGTCGCCTTAACCACTCGGCCACTGTAACAACTGTGGAAAATTTGTTTAAAAGCTATATAGGTTCAAGAGGTTAAGCGAAATTGAGCCTTCTCTTGTTACGGAAAATTATTTCTCAATTGACTAAAAAAAAATGAAATTTTCCCCTAGATTTTCCACTTTATGCTTGAGAATTGCTTAAAATTGAATTTCCTTGGTTCTTGCTGGACGCTAACCATGATCGACCAGACCCATCAACTTGGCCATAAGTGACTGCAAATTTCTTTTTCGACACCACGCCTCACCAAACAGACCTTACGTACGACTTTCACAAACCAGTATTGTAGGTTTTTTTTCTATAATACGATTGTTTTTTTTTTTTTTGAAAGAAACATCTCATTACAGGCTGTAATTGAAAAGTGACCAGCACTTCCCAACGACAAAAAACTATAGAAGCTATAGAAAAAACCTGTAACAAGTTCACAACTTCAGATCAGGTGTATGACGCTTGGTGTAACCCAAGAATCACACTCAAGGTCTCCCATTGGGGGTGACCCCTCATGAAGACCCCTGCCCAATCCAAAATCATTGCCTTGAATTTAAAAGAATAATTATGTCATCGGCCCATCGGAGTCGTCCTCCCGAGCGCCCGAATTAAGTTAAGATTTCGTAAGTTAGCATATGATGTGTCTGCCGAAGCTAAAAAAGCGACGACTCCGATGAGAGGATATAACTATTCTTTTAATTCAAGGCAATGATTTCTGATTAGGCAGAGGTCTTCAAGAGGAGTAACTTCCCATGGGGGACCTTGCGTGTGATTATAGGGTAACACCAATCGTCATGCACTTGTCCAGGTTTTTTCTATAGCTTTTATAGTTTGTTTTTTGTAATTAAGAAGTACTGGTAGTTTTTCTAATACAGCCTGTAATGATTTGTTTCTTTCAAAATAAAATTAGGGGATTATTAAAGCGTGAAGAAACCCATCTAAGGTTTTCTTATATGTGCATGATATAAGAGTATATGTAATGAGATGTTTCTTTCAAAAAAAAAAAAGAGTCTAATCAGCAAGTAATTGAGAGTGCTGTTCTGGAGTTTCCAAGTCAATTACAAACATTAAATACTTAAAAGAAACAACTTCTTCGCCCTCTTTGGATGGAAGAAGATGGATTTCTAACAATTTGAGATTGGTGAGAATTATGCTCCCTTGAGGCATAAAGCCCAAGACGAATACTCATTGGGTCCGTGATGTCTCCGGTAGCAACAACAGCATTTTAAAGCTCAGAAAGGCAGTAGCACTGTGCGTAGTCTTTATAATACAATGTGCGTTTCTGGAAGCTGTTTTGAATTGTTTATTTGACCCTCTCAATCAAAGCTTGGTGAAGTCGCTGCACGCCATTTTTAGGGCTCGGTTCTACAAGTAAAATGCTTTAACTTTGCTGAAGCTTAGCAATTCAGAAGCTGTTAATTCCACCCATGTTTGAGTTAGTGCTCTTTATAACTGTGTATAATACCTTGTTAGAGAGGTTGGAAAAGTCTTGTAGAGTTCTGCGGAATAAATTCAAACCGGAATTAATATGAAGCTGTGCAGTTAACACAACAAACCTATAAGTTGTGACATCGTGCATTACTAGAAGAACGTGTTTATCTCAAATACGCTCCTTAAACAATTTCAACCGTTACTCCATTAGTTCAGTCGTCATTTTTACTGCTGTCTTCGCACTCCCAACTTCGGTGGATGTTTCTATTGAACCAAAGTCTCGAAGAATCCTGGAATTCCCACTAATAAAGAGTGGAAACATTTCCGAACCATCTTCATCGGTGCAAAAGTTAATGGTAATACGACTTTTCTTCGACTTCGGGTCCTGGGCTGTTCTTTTACTTATACCTGTGTGCTTTATTTCCAAAATAATGGACTTTCACGCGTGATATACACATGGTGAAATGAATTTGTTCCAAACTATGAGCTGGATACTACCCATACTTTTATGCGAGCGTGATTCTTTATTCCAAATGCAATTCAAGCACAACTTTATCCAAAAAAAAAAAAAAAATTATTCTAAATCTTCCCTTTAGGGTCGCTCTTCCGTATTACTGTTCTGGTTACTTCGGTGTCGCCCAAACATTTGATCTTTTCAACAGGGTATCTGAGATTTTAGATCTAGGCATGGTGTACCGTACTTGTTTTTTAACCAAAGCCCACAGCCTTTAGTGTTATATTCCTCTCCCAACGCATTTGTGTTTTAGTATTCCTTTGGTGACATGTTTCACTTCCCGTACAGTTACTCGAATCAAAGGTTTGGGTACATCGTTACCGAAAGCGAGATCGTATCAAAGTTGTACAAGCTATATATTGATAGAAATGTATAAGGCGCGCTGCGTTGTGTGGAATTTATCCATCTTTTAAGAATTTTGCAGCCACAAACTATCCCACCAAACCGTTATGGCATTATAGCCGAAATCATCAACAGAGAATGAACTAATCTAAATGACTTCAGGACCTCATTTTAAGTGATGTAGCCACTCAAATTGCAACAACTATAAGTGTGTATATCACCACAGAATATAAAAGTAGAAGGGGAGCACGTATTGAAATGCAAATTCACTTCCGATAGATAATAGCAGTAATTCATGTTGGAACTCTAGCAGCTTCTTTATCAGGAGAGGAATTAGGGGTTAGAGATAGTTTAAGAGCTCAACAATATACTCAATGCATGTTCTCCAACAATAGGGCCGGAGAGGTGAGATAAACACCACTGAGAATGGAGATCGGAATTCATCACCATCAAATGCGCAGACAAAGGCTTGTAGAAACGATCAAGTCTGTGTCAATTACTATTAAGATGATTTCTTACGAATACTAACCTGCTTGGTACCAGTACGAGTCGTGCTTGTTTCCTTATTCTTGTATTTAATTATTTACTTGTCTTCATTAAAAACAGTGACTTTATTGTTGCAAGACTTTAATGAAAGTACACTACTGAACCCGAGTTAGGGTATTGACTTATAGATACAAAATTAATTAATTAAATTCTATTTACCACCGTTCCAGAAATGAATGTTTTTAAAAATTAAAGAAAAAAGATTTGACAAGAAGATCAAAATGTGCACAGAATGTCCTTTTTAGTACATCCGACACACTTTCCATGAGGGGATGTCACCACACATTTCACCTTTCTCTTGCGACATGCTGCGCAAGAACTTTTTCTCGTGCTGAGCTTCCCTTGAGTGTTGCTGAAAGAGTTGCCCTCCAGGAGCGGTCTTTTTTGCACCTTCAGGGGTACTGAAACTTTACGTTCAACCTTGGAGCATGCTGCTTCTTCGGCGCCACAGTTACGCTTGCTGTGGACGATGTCTTCTTTGGTGAAGCCTTTCGAGAAACAACAAGCAAAGCCCTTGCTTGCGCAAGACATACATGGCTTGTACTTTATAAGCTTATAGTTAGAAAGCACCAAAACATAATCCGAGTTAATGTGAACAGCTTCTCCAGCAAGAACACGCGTCTTTTCATCAGCCGAAAGCGAAGAGTACTCCTCGATGTCCTCGTTGTCCGATGGTTTGCTTTCAGTTTCCCCCGTGAAGTGACGGCTAATCATAACAACGTCGGCGTTACATTTGACCTTACGCGCGCGACAGTTATCACAAGAAGGCCCCAATCTTTGCCGGCGCTTCTTTTGTGGCGTGGATGGCGTAGAAACACTTGGTGTATGAGAAAAGATAGGCGAGCTGTCGGCATGAAAGCTATGGCTGGCATCGCTACATCTTGAGCTGGTGATGCGAGGTGACGCGAGAGGCAGACCCAGAGCCAGTGACAGCAGTGTTAACGAAGGAGGTGTGCTGCTGGCAAAAGACTGTTTATGCAAGTAAGAGTTCAACAGCTTGAGATTGTTTTCTGTAAGGCTCACATAGCTAGTGATGGGTGGTAAACTTATTCTCTGTAGCTTGACATCGGGTAATGATGCATAGTGAGGCAAGGCATGCAGAACGGCCTTTTCACCATTCAGCATAATGGAGTAAGAAAGGAGATCATTCGATAACATAGTGTCCATGAAGTGAAACGAAGGAGGGTATTATATGGGGAAATTAAGTGACTAGTGTTGCGGTTCTAGTATTCAGTGGAACTGAGATGCAAAAGGGCGATATGTAAACTTGAATAGGTATAAGATGGAAGTTGAAATGATTGTTTGTGGATGTAAGAACAAAACGAAACAATGTAAAACAGGAGGTGAAGTGATATAAGTAAATTTTCCTGATAGAAAAGATATGAAAAAACACCAGAAATATGTCGGCCCAGTGCTTGGTTATATACGGACTTGCTTCGGTCGTTTGCATGATGTCCGAAGAGGGACGTGCGTCTGGGGTATCCACTTAGCAAGCGCTTATTTACAGGCCAATGCTACACCCCTAAAAAAAGACACAACCAGCACTTACGAGTTCTTTTTTTTTTTACTCAAACAGTTCACAGTGATTAGACAAATCTATATTTCGAGTTTCACCAATTTTTGACTATTCATCACCTATATTTTGCCATTAAATTATCCACAGATGTTTATCCGGGATGCGGTTTCGCCGGGTAAACTCGGAAACGACTCGTCTCGTGCGACGCATCATTTCCAAACAACCCGACAAACTCCGGGACACAAAAGGCAATTATTTTTCATATCGTACAGCGTGATTTTCAAGGAAAAGAATATGGCATATTATTAAAGAGGCCATCTTTACTCATCTATAGCTTTTTCCGGGTGCAAGCCTCCAAAATACAGCTAACTTATACTCCGGGATTTTAAACGTATCGGGGCAACCCGGAAGAAAAAACAACTGCGGAGAAGCGTCTTGCAAAAAGACGGAGGGAAGTTTTGCTTTTCTGCAGGGCTGTATCAATGCCAAGGGCGCAGAGCCAAAGCTCCGGATTAATTTGAGAGAGTCCATCGCAATATGCAAAGCGCGACTCAAGTCCGAGCTCGCCCCGAATTTTGAGTCATTTCTCAAGGAAACCTTCCCCGAGGTCTATAAATACACCCTTTTCGAAAGAAGACTTGATTTAACACAGCCATCATAGCAAACACATTGAATCCTGATATCCTTGAGTTCATATTAATAACTCTGTATATTACTATCTTGAACTTTCAAAAATTTTAATCAACTTTGACCCGGTTGTAAAACTGTGGCGCGAATGCTACTCGGTAGTTTTTCGCGCGGCAAAAGTCCGAAAGGCTTCCGTTCATTTACTTTTTTTTTTTTGGCTGTTGGGGTTTCAGAGGGTGAGGGGAAGCGAGCAAAATGGCCTCGCGTGATAAAAAGCACTTCGCTGCGGCGGGCGGAGTTCGGAATGTCGGACTGGGCGCGACTCACCACGCCCCGACCTGCCCTCAAACCTCGATGACTAGATCATTATGGACCCGCTTTTATTACTAATAACTACACGTCTTGCATATTTATTTGTTTTTTCTTCCTACAGACGGTCTGCATTCCTGGCAGCTTCATTGCCGAAATTCCATAACTACTCTAGTAGCGAATTTATAATTCAAAAAATAAACTCTTCATGGCTTTTTCTTCAATAAAGCTCCCTGAAACACGTGAATGTGTGTTTTGCTTATTTTAACTCTAACGTAATTTTGAGCTCTACCAGGCATCCCCAACAAGCACACGTTGGGCGTAATCTTCAGAGGTGTCATACACAAATTAGTTCTTTTCGGGGGAGATTGATAGGAATACTAATTTTCCAAAAAATATTTTTTGGATGTTCTGAATAAATAATAATTAAAAGCTAATGTAGCGTGAAATTAGAAGCGTGATTTTCTTGAAATAAGAACCAGATCTATTTTTTTTTTTTTAAAGAAACAAATCGTATTATAGAAAAAACTATATAAATATAGAAAAAAACCTACAATACGTCTGGCTAAGGTACTGAGACACGAAAGACCCCGGCTTTCCCAAGCCTAAACCTCTCCTCCTTACCTTAGCCGCTGCATTGATTGTGTCAACCTCTCCCTGCCTTGCTACTTTCCAACGCTCGTTTCAATTCACTATTCACGAGAGGTTGGAGAAGTGTTGAAAAAAAAAAAGTTTCAACCACAGTCAAATCTTGCGTTCCGAGTTCTTCAACTGTTGTGTTTGTTTGTTTTTTTTTTTGGTTCGTGCATCTTGCCGAGGGCCAGCTCAAATATCAAGCAAACTACACAAATTACACTCAGTTTACCCTTTCAGTAGTTCTCATACAAATATGGAAAATATAAAAAAAATAAGTAAATACTTTGAAACAAACTCGGAAACAATTAATTTCGGGCTTTCAAAAATATTAATTCTTCTTTAGAACCCATGCCGGGACTCGAACCCGGAATCTTTTGATTAGAAGTCAAATGCGCTAACCATTACGCCACACAGGCTGAAGTGACAAATGACATTCCTAGCTCCTATATGTTCAAACATTATTTTTATAGTTCGTATATACAGCTTTAGAATTTTCGCGCACTGTATTTGGGGTGTTAATGAGTCAAAAAAAAAGTCTAGAATGTTTTTTTCAAAAAAAAAAAAAAAAAAAAAGATACTGTAGTTTTAAACGTCTTAATTGAGAAGCTTGTTTTTTCAACTATTAAACTTATTGAATTTAGAAATCTATCATGGAAGATGGTCTTGTTGAAACACAGTCGCTTTTGCCGCGTTCTCTATTCCTAGATTCCGCATTCATTCTTTCATTCAGGACACTTGCGTGTTTGGGTCACCGCCGGATACGGAAGGAAGTAAACAAAGCGAGTGCTACTTTTCAGGGAAGACTTCACACACAGAACAAACGGCCGTTGAAGGATAACAGACAAGCACACCACATCCAAATATACCATTAACCTTTGGTATAAAAAAAGAAGAAAGCTTTACCACTTCATTCCAAGGTACTGGTGCTGACACCATACAGAGGCCCGCCTTAATCAAAAACGAATAATCAAAAAAACAAGGAGGCGTCACCCGCATTAAAAAAAAAAAAAAAAACACGAGCGAGCGACACTAGCCCAAACAACTTCTAATACCAACTTCAGTTATCAGCTAAAAATCAAGTCATCTTGGATACACCTAGCTAGAGAAAAGCGATAGAGCTACATTTCCTCGACCCAGCTCAAGCCTATTTCCCCAGCCACAACAAAAATAAAGATACAATAGAAAATTACGTATCTGCCTTCGCCTCTTCTGATCAAAGATAAACATGGATGAGTTCTCTATTTCGGTCCTCAATACACCGATTAAAAAGATCCGGAATTTGACAATCCACAGTCCCGAGCTGGCATCTCCTATAAATTACCCTATCATGAGTGATTTCCATGACCCTATCAACGATAGTATGATCGAGAAAGGTTACTCTCAGACTTTGAGTAATGCGGTGCTCAGGGAGCTAGATAGCAGAGCCAACGAGATCACTTCAAATGGGGCATTCTCCTCTTCTGAATCGAGGCCGATGCACCAAAATCGGAAAAGATACTCGGGAGTCCATCGGCCTCTCTTCTCAAAAATGGACAGCATTTCATCACATTATGCTGCCTCTCGTCAAACAGAGCAAAATGACCACGAGGTCCCATCAAGTGCCACGAAAAAAAGGAGAACTTTAAACGGACCAGAGGATATCTTTTTTGCCTCTCAAGAAGACCCTTCACCAACTCGCCGCAAGGCTCATAATAACACGACATCAACCAATACCGATACCCTGAGCAATCCCTTAAGACAAAACGCACGTAAACTCTCCAATGACTTGTTTGCTGGACGCCTACAACCGCTTCAGCTCAATGTGCCTCTCCCAGCATCCTCGTCTGCAAAGAAGTCATCCATGTCTCCCTCAAGGATATCGGTTCTGCTGCGGTCGTCGTCGCCTCTGAAAATATCTCCTTCAAAGGGGTCTATGGACCTTCATAGCCTTTTACTGGATGACCCAGCATTTACTAAGCCTGAAGGTCCAGTTCGCATTCGTCAGTCCTCTTTACAGATGGCTGGAGTAAAGCCACCTGAAGGTGGGATCCCAAGTCTACTGAGAAAAGCATCCAATACCGAACTACAGAAAACTCGGTCTCATTTTGACTTACAGAAAAAGCCGTCTGTCGAGAACTTGCAAAAGAAACCTTCAATGAATAACCTTCGAAACAGGCCTTCCATGAACTCGCTAAACAAAAAACCCTCCGTGAACAATCTACAAAATAAATCCTCCATTCCGAGTTTACAAAAGAAGGCATCCATCCCAAGCTTACAAAAGAATACATCTATTCCAAGCTTACAAAAGAAGACCTCTATTCCAACCCTACAAAAGAAGACTTCTATTCCAAGCTTACAGAAAAAGCCATCTATCCCCACGTTTCAAAATATTTCCAAAGGCCCAAATACAAGCTTCAACTCGCATACATACCATGGCCTGAATTCCAGTTTCCTGAAGAGCCATCAACTGCCATCGTATAATAATATTTCATCCATGAACAGCATGAAACTGGAAGGCACCAGGGTTAATTCCTCTTCAATACCCCGGCTCAGCTCCTTTGGATCATCTGGTCGGACTTTATCGTTTTCAAGTAAAATGGGGTCAACAGAGACGCCACAGGAAACCATGCCTAGATGCACGAAATCTAACGTCACTATTCCAAAACCATTTTCTTTGTACAGCAAACCGACGATTTCCTCAAGTCAAAAAACTTTTGGGTCTCAGAATTCCTTAAATTCGGTTATGAGTAATGCGTCCCTGCTGGCTAGTCAAAGAAGTTTGAACAGGTTCCAGAAATTCAAGAGCAGATTTTCCTAGGCACCCATACTGAAACTACCTAGGTCGAAATACAGAGACATTTAATAATTCGCATACAATAAAGTACCCGAGATAACTGCAGGTCAAGTCTCATACGTATATGGGTTCTTAGAAGGTTTCTTGTTCTTTTTTTTCCCTTGTATTTTTGCTGAAATAACTACTGCAGAAAATTACAGGATAGGCGGAATGTATTTCTGCACGAATATACCCTCCGAGTATCGGCTATAGGTATCCAAAGTACACCTGGCTAGGAACAATAGACTAAGTGCGGTGATTAATAAAGAAAACTCGGAAATTAAAAAAGAAAAGCATGATTCAATACTATGTATCATTTAATTTCATTCAGCAACAGCATTATTATTATCGCAATTTGATACAGCAACATTATGATTATCGCAATGACGTTAGCATCATTAGGCTTATTAATGTCCAGCCCGGCCCTAAGTGAGACCGGCACCCGTACACCCGATATCGCTTATTTATTGGGCAGCAATACCCTCGTGGTTCAATATCCAACTCAACGAACTATGGCAGTGCAACAAACTGATGACAAGGTCATTTTGACCTATCCTGGAAAGCCAGATACCAAGGTTGAAATCTTAAAATTCGGTGCCACTGTAATCTCATGGACTGTGGACAAGAAGGAAAGGTTGTGGCTTTCCGACGCAGCCAAATTGGATGGCTCAAAGGCTGTGAGAGGAGGTATCCCGCTCGTTTTTCCTGTTTTTGGCAAGGCTAAGGACGCAAACCACCCTACTGCTCCTTTGCCCCAACACGGCTTTGCACGGAACTCCGAGTGGGAGTTTTTGGGCCAAGTTACTGAGAGTCCTGTCTCTGTTCAATTTGGCTTGGGTCCGGAAAACGTTGACCCAGAATTGTACAAACTCTGGGGTGAGGGAAAATACGACTTCACACTTGTATTGACTGTGACTTTGTCTGAAGACAACCTCACTACTGAAATTGAAGTGGAGAACGCTGGAAAAGAGGCGTTTGAGTTCAATTGGCTTTTCCACACTTACTATAACGTGGATGATGTCACAGATACGTTGGCAACTAACTTGATAGATACGGAATGCTATGATCAATTATTGGCTCTGACCTACCAAGAAAAGGCCCCAATGCTCAGCTTCCAGGAGGAGTTTGATCGCATTTACAAGAATGTTGATGATGCAAGAGACATTCAACTTATTGACAAGGGCAACGTTGTTGTCACTGTATCCAGAAAGAACTTGCCCGATGCGGTCGTTTGGAACCCTTGGATTAAAAAATCGGAGGGAATGGGTGACTTCGAACCCAAGTCCGGGTACTTAAACATGCTTTGTATTGAGCCAGGGCATGTTGCTGACTTTGTCAAGTTGAACAGAGGCGACAAGTGGGTCGCTGCACAGAGCATGACTTTGTTCGGGGAGATTAAGGTTCAAACAGACATTTACTCCGCTTAAGTTTATAGAACTTCAATCAATGAGTTATTAAAGGGATATGTTGGCTGTTTCTTGTGTAACGTTACAGTGTAACCGTGGGGTTAGCCACGTCCAATCACGTGACTTCATCACTTCCGTGCTTGCTTCCGATTGCGAAGCCCCGATCTTGGTCTTGATCACGTGAGACTCCCAGTAAAAAGCATCCGTCTCCAGAAAAAGAAGTTTCTGACGAGCGTTCTTGTGCTTCAATTCCCGGAGTGTAAACGAATGTCTTTGGTCCTTGTGGGAAAAAAATCCATTTCCGGCCACAAATTGTTATTGAGAAAAAAAACGTGAGGAGATGGATCAAGATTCAATGCTGCAGGCGTGTGACTAGCTTTGTTCTAACACCACGTTCGCAACTTGCACGAACTGATCCGGGGTTCTCGGTATCGGCAGTAATACTAATGGAACTGGCAAGCAATATCAAATATGTACTCATAAAACTAAAATGTTTCGTTATTCATTCATAATTTTTTTGAAAGTCCAGTTTGATGTTTGTTGACATGGGCTATTTTTACATCACACCCAAACCAGATCGGGAACGCCAGATCGGGACGCCGGCCCAACCGTGTCGCTGCGACCCTGCGCATCCTCCGCAGACCAGCAAAATCGCTTCCCTCTTTTTTTTCCACACATTCTCTACAGAGATTTTGTTCCCACCTCGTTTAGGCACGGTCATTTCTCGCCCCTGTACCACCCTTCTGAGATCTCCCACCACTCGTCACGTCTAACTTTCATCGGGGCCGCAAACTAGAAAGATAGAATATAAAGTCCGAATACAAAAGCAAAAGCAAAAGCAAATATCAACATGTCCCAGGTTCTTCGGTCTAGACCTGTTCAAAAGGCGTTTCAGCTATTCCACTACCATTTCCTTAGTGAGAAACAGCCAGGCAGCACCTTGGCAGATCTTGATTTCGACACGGATATTCGCAAGTCGATAAATAAGTTCCACCACAAGCAATGGAAAGCAACTGAAATTGCCCACTATGTCTTCTTGGCATCGGTCATTTTCTTCGTGTTCATCATCTTCCCTGCGTCGTTTCTAGTCAAGATCCCCATCCTCGCTGCTTTCACAGCCTGTTTCTTGGTTCCGTTGACCTCGCAATTTTTTCTCCATGCTTTGCCGATTTTTTCGTGGCTAGCGCTTTTCTTCTCCGCCTCAAAGATCCCCTACTCATGGAAACCTGCTATTTCCGTGAAATTCCTTCCTGCCATGGAGACAATTTTGTACGGTGACAACTTATCCAATGTCTTAGCAGAGACTAACAATTCTTTCTTAGATATATTGGCATGGTTGCCTTACGGGATTATCCACTTTGCGTCTCCTTTTGTCGTGGCGCTCTTCATCTTTATGTTTGCACCTCCTACTTCATTGCGCTCCTTTGGCTTTGCATTCGGATACATGAACTTGACAGGAGTGTTGATCCAACTTCTTTTCCCTGCCGCTGCTCCCTGGTACAAAAACATACACGGTTTGGAACCTGCAAACTACTCCATGAATGGATCCCCTGGCGGTTTGGGAAGAATTGACAAGTTGTTTGGTGTGGATATGTACACTTCAACCTTCGAGAATTCGCCCTTGGTGTTTGGTGCATTCCCTTCCCTCCATTCCGGTTGCGCTGTCATGGATGTTTTGTTTTTATGTTGGCTATTCCCTAAATTCACCCCTCTCTGGTGGTCGTATGCTGCATTGTTGTGGTGGAGTACTATGTACTTGACGCACCATTACTTCATAGACCTTATCTTTGGAGCAGCTCTCTCGTTGATGTTTTTCACTTATGTTAAGTATGTCAAGTTACCTGTTATTGATCCTGCGAAATACTGCCGCTGGTCTTATTCGGAGATTAAGCTTCCGGACTTGGCAGAAAACGATCCTTTGAACTCTTTCATTCCTTTAAATGAGGACTTAGAGACTGGTAGCGACGTGACTTTCTTCAATCATCCTCGCTACAGCGGGAGTGTACAAGAAAATATTGAAATGAACTCAGTGAACCGCTCGCAAGATAACTTATCGAAAAATGCAACATCAAGACAACCCATGTCAAGAACAAGCTCTCTTTCCCCCGCAGGCCTCAGGAGCGAGCGCAGTGATGGTTACGATCTCCTGGATGGTGAGACTGATCTAAGCGTTTCTGGGTCCGTTTTTGACACCGGCAGACATGCTGAAGAAATTCAAAAGAGTTTATCAACCTCCAATACCTCTTTGAATGACATGCACTCTTCGGTTTCAATCGCTGCGAAAACCAACATCCCAAAGCAAAAATTGCAAGCCACCAATTAATCGCCTCAAACACTATGTGAGTGAAAACTATCATCATGAGTGAGCTTCATAATTGAAACTTAGCATAGAAGTTGAGTACCCAACTCATCCCAAGCTTTACAACCCACAGCCAGTTCCTTGGTCGACCGATCTGGCTGCATTTAATCGGCCGATAACTACACCAATCATAATAAAATTAAACTTAGCTTTGCAAAATTCTGATTCGTGAGAGTTCCACCCCCTGTTCTGTAATGGGGTGAAAGAAGCTTGACCGTAATTCTTTTATTAAGATACTTTTAGTATGTACAAACCTGGGCATTTTTCCCATTGATATTTTTTTTTTTGTTTTTGAGAAAAGAAAATAATACTCTAAAATGCAAGATCGTCTCTAATCGGAGACGCTCGAAAAGACTCTCTCAAATGTCGTACCAACATCTAGCTTCTTTGTCATGTCATTCTTGATAATATTGGACCTCAAGATTCTTGGGTCTCGGCGCAAGGTTCTTAATAGTTCTTGTTGCACAGCAGATGATGAGTCAAATGCCATTATGAAGTGGTAGCCCTGAAAGTGTCTTTCCTGGTCCTTGGAAATAATCTTGGGAAGGGGTTTTGGGCCCAAACTGGTAATCTGTCTGATGACACCTCTGTTATTCAAGATCAACTTTCCAACAGTCGATGCAATCTTCACTGCCTCCTTGTTGACAAGAAGGGGATCTTGGATACGGGCTATAGCAAATAATTCATAGAACATGGTGTGGCGAAGTGATGATGAAAGTATCGAATGGCGCTTGAACACTTTCCTGTGAATCGAGAAATTTTCGAGCGTGCGAAACTCATCTTGCAGTCAACGTGTGGGAGCTGGCTCGCTCTCTTGGAGTCTGTGTCGGGTGCAGTACTTCAAAAGACGAACATGCTATGACACGTCAAACCGGATTGAAAATTGGACAATTTTTTCTTTCTTTGAGATTTAATGGAATTATCAAGATATTACTTAGGTCCTAATTTTTACAGGAATTAAAAGTACCTTGTTCTTGATTTTTGAAACCATGTTTTATATTCCATCATAATGTATTAATCGAGAATGTCAATTTCCTTACAAAAAGTTCGAGCATTCTGTAATTTGTAAAAATTTCAGTCTGAAAACATCAGATCAAATAAGTCAATGTAATGGGCCACTAAACTTCAGCTATTGAGGATTTTCTTCTTTTATTTTATTTTATTTGATTAAGCATCTATTAGCTAAAAACAAGGATTTTTCTTAATGCTTAATAATATTCTAGACAGATCACTTCCCTCTTGAGAGTATTACCTCATCTTGCCTTTTTCTCAATTTGGCCCACTTCGACACGCACGCACACAACCGCGGTCTCCGCGTACTAAAGACGCATCTGAGTCGCGTCTCACGTCTTGAACTACTCTCTAGCTTTTTCTGTAATGTCAAGCACCCGTCCAGATTTGAAGTTTTCCGACACCGTTGATGAGCGGCTGTTTTACCGGAAATTCGGCAATCTTGCCCCCAAGGAAAATTCCGCGATCATAAGAATTGTGGACCATAAGGATTACTTTTCTGCCCTCGGTGAGGATGCTACTTTGATTGCAGAGGCAATTTACAAGACCCTGCTGGTGATCAAGACGTCCAACTCTGTGAAGTACGTTACATTTTCACCGCAAGTGTTTTCGTCTGTATTGAGGTTCTGCTTGGTTGCAAACTCGTACAAGGTCGAAATTTACAGCAAAACGTTTGGCCTCATCTTGAGTGCTACTCCGGGAAATTTGGAAGGGTTGGCTCAGGAGTACGGCGTAGATTTGGAGTCTATGTTGAACGACGGATCAGTGCCTATGGTTGCTAGTGTTAAGTTTGTGTCAACTTCATCTTCGAAAAAGGTGGGGGTGAGCTTGGTTGACTTGTCCAACAAAGTAATTCAGCTTTCTGAGTTCGAGGACAACGACTTATTCTCAAACCTAGAGCTGTTGCTTTTGCAGGTGAATGTGAAGGAGATTATTCTTCCTTCATCTTACAACCCTGAAGATCAATCGACTCCCGATGCAATTAAATTGTTCCAGGTGCTCAATAAAATTGGTGGATTGGTTATTGGTTCCGTGAAACTGGCCCACTTTACGACAAAAGACATTGACCAGGATTTATCCAAAATCGTAACCTCAGAAAACGTGGACTCGGATGCAAATAACAATGTTGAACTTATTTTAGCTTCAAAGGGTATTAGTTCGACTGATGACTCCCTCTCGCTTTCTTGTTGCAGCGCACTAATTCATTATCTCAACTTATTGGCCGACGACTCAACATCCTTCACTATTGGAAAATACCTGGTGTCGGAATATATGAAGATAGACTCCTCCACTATGAAAGCACTCAATATCTTCCCCAGTCTGCAAGCAACCGAATTGGCCGGCGCAAAGAGCAAGTCTATCACCTCGATTTTTGATCTCTTGAATAGATGTAAGACTTCGGCCGGAACAAGATTGCTCTCACAGTGGCTCAAACAGCCTCTTACAGATATAGAGCAAGTCTCTAATCGGCATTCTTTGGTGGGCCATTTCATTTCTGATACAAGTTTGAGAGTCTATGTATCACAAGAATGGCTTACCCAAGTACCAGACATCAAAAGGATTATCAAGAAAGTCGCATCGGGAATTAAAAGGGCTTCAGCATCGGAAAACAAGAAGTTGGAGGATGTTGTGAGACTATACCAACTCGTGAAAACTTTGCCCGAGCTCCTCAATATGCTTCAAATGTCCCTTGAGGACTGCAAAGATGACAAGATCAAGGAGTTAATCGAAAGTACTTGGATAACCCCTATCACTACAAACCAAAAACCTTTGCTCAAATTCCAGGAGTTGGTGGAGACTACCATTGATTTGTCCCCATTGGAATCACTTTCTGCTCACACTCTTCTTCACACAGACTTTAACATTAAACCTGAGTTTGATGAATCTCTCATTACTATTAACGAGAATTTGCAGTCCACTTCGAATAAAATTAAAAAAATTCACGAAGAGGTTGCGGACGATTTGAATATCGACATGGAGAAACGGTTGAAGTTGGAGAAACACCAACAACATGGTTGGTGTTTTAGAGTGACTAGGATTGATTCTAACATTCTCAGAAACACTGGTGACAGATACATTGAGTTGCAGACAGTGAAGGCGGGTGTGTTTTTCACGACCAAGAAATTGAGAGCATTGTCACAGGACTATACCGATTATTCCAACGAATATAATAATAAGCAGAAGGAGTTGATCAAGGAGATCTTGTCTATCACCTTGACATACCAAACTGTCTTCTTGCGCTTATCTTTGGCGCTCAGTAGCCTCGATGTCATATCTTCTTTCGCTAATGTTGCCATTTTTGCACCAATACCTTTGGTGAAACCCAAGTTACACAAAATGGCAGACTCTGTGGAAAGTAAGGACTTCCAAGACAGAAGGGTTAAACTCAAAGATGCTCGTCACCCAATTCTAGAGGTTCAAGATGAAGTTAACTTTATACCTAATGATGTGTCTCTAGCGAACACAGATGGAAGCCCATTTGCTATAATCACAGGACCTAACATGGGCGGAAAATCCACTTACATCAGACAAATCGGAGTGATTGCTCTCATGAACCAGGTTGGCTCATACGTACCTGTTCTGGATGAGGATGAAACTCCCGAGATCCCAATTTTTGATGCTATCTTATCCCGTGTCGGTGCTGGCGATTCGCAGTTGAAGGGATTATCAACTTTTATGATTGAAATGCTTGAAACCTCATCTATCTTGGCATCGGCAACCCATAATTCGCTCATCATAATTGACGAGCTCGGAAGAGGTACTAGTACATATGATGGATTTGGATTAGCATGGTCAATCAGTGAGCACCTTATCACAGAGAAGAATTGCTTTACTTTGTTTGCTACTCACTTTCATGAGCTTACCAAATTATCCGAGAAGCACGAAGGAAAGGTTCAAAATTTGCACGTGGTTGCTCACATTGATAAAAACGACAACGGTGATCCAAAAGATGATGACATTACATTGATGTTCAAGGTTGAGCCGGGGATTTCTGATAAGTCTTTTGGAATTCACGTGGCAGAGCTCGTCAAGTTTCCTGCAAAGATCATTAATATGGCCAAGAGAAAGGCGTCTGAATTGCAAAACGTTAATGTTGGCTCGGAGGAAGATCCATATGTGAGCAGCAAGAGAACCAAGTGCAACAATGAAGAAATTGGAACGGGCCTTGATAAATTGAAAAAGGTTCTCACTGAGTGGAAGTCGAGCTGTGTTGACGTTGATCAGAAGTGTAACGTCTCTTCGGACGAGGCAATCCAGAAGCTCAAACACTTGATTGATTCTGAACATGGAGACATTAAAGATGACAAGTTCATCGGGGAAATACTCTCCATGTTATGATGAAATGTACAGTAATATTTCTTTTGATACTACAGTGATAAATAAAATCGTCTCTACTAAATACACGCTTTGTTAAATGTCTCATGAAATATCGTCACTAGCGATAGAAGCATATTGCTCAGATATTTTTCTTGTCCTCTTGGTTCTTGAAAGCATCAAATCCCACAGGGTCCTTTAAAACGACAACAGGCAAGAAATAAATCCATTCAAACAGATAGTACTTTTCCGTCCCCGTCAACCAACATCTCAAATACTCTTCGTACACCAAGTAAAAGTATACACCTGTTCCTGTGAGGATATGCCACCAACCATGTCCTTCCAACAAAAACCCATATGGCATCCCCCATTCACGCCGAGTCGCTCTCGCATAATTACAAAAATGAATGTCCATGTTCCAAAGTAAATAGCCCAAGGCAAAAATCAGCACACCTGTGATCATTGTCCGGTTCAACAAGGCAGCCGATTTCTTGTCGGGCACATGATGTGTAGTCAAGCGATATGATCTGAAAATAATCGCAGCATTCATTAAGCCGTACGCGGTCTGGTGAATTGTCGGATCCTTGAATGTCAAGTATATCCAAGTGAGTAGGTTTGCACTGATGAAAGTTGCCAATCCTACAATAACAGAACCTTTTTTATCTTTCAATTCCGAGAAAACGCTCCAGAAGGGAATACAGGTGGCATAAATCATGGGCAACTCATCCAAGAGTTGATATTCATACCTGAGGGTCATATGGAAAAGCCACGAGCCAAATCCCACCAATAGAAAACCGCATGCAGACAAGATGAATCTCATTTCCAATTTATTCTTCCAAGCATGTATGATGGCAAATAGGGCCAACACCATGAACCCAGTGTTGGTTACGGTATTGAGAGCTTCCGCAATGTACGGTGATACAACATAGTTTTCCTCGCACCAGTCTATTGTGGAAGTGGGGATCCCCCAGAACCCATTTGTTTGCTCAGGAGGATATGGAATAGCAAAAGGTAACATTTTATGATAATCAATTGAGACTTTTCCGATGTCTCAATGGATATCAGTCCAAGTCTCCCCAACTTTGCCATCCACGGATGTCACGGCACGCACGTGCGACTTCGATATGCTTAGCAGCAGGAGCTAGGCTTGACTGATCACTTCAGCCTGCATCAGCCCAGTTCAGGGTTCATAATGGATTGGAACTCAAGAGGCTACATTTTTTTCTTATCGCGAACTAAGTTTCTAGCTTACCAGAAGGGCATTATTTTAATTTTGGACCCCCGATCTTTCAAATTCTTTTTTTTTTTAAAAAAATTGTTTTCAATTTTTTTCAATTTAAGTTGGTGCCACTTGTCATCTTCCACAGGATGCCAAATTGCTTTGTTCTGTGCATTATCTGAGACTATTGTATACAGACAGATTGCAAAAGCTATACTTGCCCGGATCGAAATTTGAAGTAAACATTGTCCCCTGATATTAATTCTGAGCTTTATTCACTACGATATCAAACTTGGCTCCATTCCAACCAGCACTCATCGTAATGAGGACGTGTTGTATAAGAGTCAACCATGGTCATCATACTTTCATCGTAATTTGAACCTGCAAATTCATCTCCCATCTTTATGACCTCGCTTTTCTCAGCAGGGGTGATCTGACACCAATCAGAACACAAAGACAGTTCATATCTCCAGTATAAATTGGCTAAAGCCAATTTCATTTCTATCAAAGCAACATTCATTCCAAGACACATGCGGATTCCCTTACCAAAGGGCATCATATATCTCTGCATTTCTTTTAAGCGTGAGTTATATTGCTCAAGAGACTCAGTGCCACTTTGCAACCATCTTTCAGGGATCCACTCATCTGGTTGGGGAAATACTGTTGGCACTCTGTGCATCAGATATGGTTGACATGAAATACCGGTTCCTGGTGGAAGAGTGACTTTTTTGCCATTGATAACCACTTCATAATTAATATTTGTGACTCTGGGCTCACTTCCCGGAATTGAAGTGTGGACACGCGAGTTTTCTTGCATCAATGCCTCTAAGTAAGGAAGTTTGTCAACCTCTTCCAAGTTGTCGATGCATTTCTCCAAAGAAACCGGCTCTCCAAATGCCTGCCTGAGTTCAGCTCTGAGCCTAGCTTGTTTTTCACAATTTATTGGTCTCGATAATTCGTAGCACATGTATGTTAATTGAATTGCTGTCGTTTCATGCCCAGCGAAAATGTTATCTGTTAGAAAAGAATAGGCATTAGCTCCATAGAAACCGTTTTTCTTCAATGTTTCAAGCGTGCTGAGGTTTTGATCACGTTGTTTCTCAGGAACATTTTCTTCGGCAACCTTGTACAAGCCTAATTGCCATTCTTCAATCTCTTGTGACGCGGCCCGGATTGCTGGGCTCGCAGCCCAATCCCAAAAACGGGGCATTAAAGTGGTCCAGAAAACCATACCAGCTTGCATCCGATGAGGAACCAAGATCAGTCGATGATCCGGGTTTAATAAAAGATGCGAACCATTTGCGATACCTAGCTCAAATGCAGAAACAACATCCATTGCCAAAGCTCCGAATAATGAATACACGTCAATTCCAAGGCCACTTTTTTTTGTCGCGTGTCCAAACCAGCTTCCCGAGCCGAGTTTATGACCCTTTCCGTACTCATTCAACTTCAGATCCGCATTGACAACATCTGGTCGTTGGCCTGAAACTGACGACAAGTAAACCTGATCCACTAACTGGCTCACCTTTTCAATTATGTTCTCCCTGGTTGTATTTTTTGCATTGAAGACAGATGACTTCAGGTACAAGCCTTGAACCATCTTTTTGTATTTGAGATGCTTTCCGTTATCTAGTTCAGAAAACATGTTATCTTTGAATCCATGATTCTTAAAGTTTTCATAAAACTTGGTCTTTGGCATGTTCTTGACATAAATGTCGTTTATGTACTTGGCGTCACCGTTGCAGCTGACAGCCGAAGGAGATAGAATAACAACTTCTCCATACGCCTCATGTAAGTTATGAACCTTCTTAATCCACTTGAACTTTCTTTGTGCATGAAGAGAAGGAATGTGGGAAATTCTGTGCAAGTAAGGGCCTGGGATATGTCTTAAGGGAGAGATGAAAAATGGGTAGATCGCTAGTTTATAGAAGGAAATAGAAAGACATAGCACCCAAAGGCAGAGTTTCTGATTTTGTTGGAAGAGGTTGAATCCAGTGAGAAAGATTTGCAGTAACATAGTCGATGGCTGCAGAACAATTGTAAATAGCGAACCGGTGGTTTGCTGGTCTTTAAATCATTGGTGTAGATAAAGAATTCCGCTTTGCGCGGAATTTGAAGATACATCGGAGTGCATGAACCATTCGTCAGCTCAAGATGAGGCAGTGCTTTTTACTCAGCCCACAAACGTCCTTTATTATAGTTAAGGCAATTTCAGTTATGGATGACATCATACGGCCATGGAATCTTAAATTCCTAATTAAGTAGCCAAAGCGCAATATAAGTATATAGCATGGGGGATTATGTAAGTAGAGCAAATGAGAGACTGCGCATTAATAAGTTTCAGTGTTTACGAGGGAACGCCCTTTTCCAAGTATTGAGTAAAGCGAGAGGTCTGGTGAATTCCGCACTCCGTCTTTACCTTACCTTTCCACCTGCCTGATCTTTCATCCTCACCTTCTGCGACCGGCTCAGTGGAATGCCAATCGCCGATGGACTTGTAGCCCAAATCTAGCAATTCATTATATGGCACATCATTTTCATCGATGTATTTCTTGACTTGAGCAAAGTCCCAGTCCCAAAGAGGATTGATTTTAATAATGCCACTGGATTCTTCAACTTCAATCACTGGAAGGGCCGCACGAGCACCTCCCTGAGATTTTCTTCTTCCGGTGAGCACAGCTTTCACACCCAACTCAGCGTACGCCCTTTGAGCTGGCTCAACTTTGACGAGATAATCATAGAGATTGTCGTCGGTTTCCCATAATGAATCACCGTACTTTTTAGTGAATTCCTCCTCGGTTTGCACACCTTGAGGTTTATAGATGTGTAGCTTTGGGTTATATTTCTGTTTGACTTTATCCACCAAGGCGTAGGTTTGCGGAAAATGGTGCAATGTATCGATGAAAATCAAGTCTACTGGTTTTGTTTTTGAGATCATGTCCAAAATAACAAGGCCAGTAAGCCCGAAAGCTGTAGTTTGATACAAGTCAGGAAACGTGGTGGCAGCCCATGTCAAGATTTCTGGTGCTGATAGACCCACTAGAGTTTTATTTAGATGATCAATATGTTCTTGAGAAAGTGAGATCATCTTGTAATATTGAAAAAAGAAGGATTTTGGCTGAATACAAACTTACTTTATTCTGGTCGCCTTCTCTTCTCCAAAATTCGATCACGTGTCATTGCGTCTGCTTCGAGCGAGCGCTGAAGAACATGAAAGGGGCCAAAAAGAATACCCTTCAGACCTATTTTGATTTCAATTAATCGGGAAAGAACATCAATTTTAAAAGAAAGAATCCGTCATGTTTTGTAAAAGGAAAAAAAAAAAAAGGAACCAGAGCAGATTGTTTCACTGATGATGGTCAGAAGACGTATCAAAGACTCAGATGTCATTGTCAGGGCTCCAAACAAAATTTGGGAAGCCGCGCGCATCTTTGTTGTCATGAGCTTAATAAGCAACAATCATCATAGGCGCTTTATCCAAAATAAAACCGGAGTGCACTTATGAGATCAAGAAGGTAGCTCAAGTTCCGCCGAACATTTGAGCCCCATACTTGCAAGGCTCGGGCTGTTCGCCGGTTATTTGATCAACCTAGACACAGAAACGGGCCGAGGTTCATCATATGCTATGATGCTGTTAATGCGAGAGCCTGGGACCAGGCCTCGACGCTCGTACTTCCGAAAGTTTGCGCGAAATTGTCGTTGGGGAGATTCTTGAGCTCGTAAAGTTCCCGGGAGGCACGACAATATCGGATCCTTCGGGAGCGCACTCCTATTTTCTAATTCTTTCGAGAGGACTAGAGTTGATTCGCTCCACTCCAAGCTCGTATTTCTCAACGCCACATTTACAGACGCTCGAACGATCTAATTGTTATGTAGTCCTTTCCTTTAAGACGGATTGAACATGTGTTTCAGTGTTTTTTAATTGCCTAAAGAAAATAAATAAAGTGGGCCAGATATTTTATTATCGTCTTTCGTCCACTTTAAATGCCTACAAACACTACACAAATCTTATCCGTGAGGTGCATGAAAGAGCGCCAAAAAAAAAAATGCATATATTTTCAACCTCGTAAATGGCAGCAGCAATAGCAAAGAAGCACAAAAATACCAAGTTTATAAACAGGAAGGGATAGCGAATCATTTTGAATTTTCACTCAATTTTTTGTTTTTACCGTGACTCCTTTAGGCTAATACACTCGCGTGCTTGTGTTTCTACTGGTGTTCCTTTATAAATAATTTCTCAGTAATAGACCCCAATCCAATTTAGAGATTTATTAACTTCAATAAATGGCCCCAGTACGTACTGAAAATTCTCCCTTGATAGAGAAGAGCTCAGGGACATTCAATTCAACTCAGAATTTTATTCAAGCTGAAGCTAGGTGCTTTGAATCATTTAAGAAGTATCTCCACGATATCGAGAAAGATTTGGATAAGAGACTTTTGCGTCAACAGAGCAACAGCGAAGAAAACTAGATGATTATGTTAAAAATGAGGCAGTTAATTATAGTCAAATCGGGTGACCTTGTACTTGAAAGTGTAAATATGTTTTGTGTAGACGAATAAAATGATGTCTTTCCTGATTTTCTGACTCAATAAGATGCATCCAAGGCACTAGATATTTTTGAACTAACATCTGAAGAGTAGAGCGATTGGTATTTCGTGAATAGGAACGGTTACATAAGGCTAGTGAACCTCGCATACTTGGTGAAAGAACAGAGTACTGTTTCTTAATTTTTGATATCGATTAGGGGTCGAAAAAAAAATTGGGAATCCAATCAAGTATATTTTAGCCTCTTTTTTGGAAGTTAAATTATTTCAAAGTGGTGTCTTTTATCAAATAGATGGAATAGCACTCATGCGCATGATTACCCCAAAGATGACCCATGCGATTTTCAGATACACTTGACCAATTGCGCACCGCGTCAACTATTCAAGCACAAACACACAATGACTACAGGTCAAGATAGCCATGATGGAACCTTTTCTGGAGAGATGAGGTCTCTCAATCTTGATGTTCCAGAATTCAGCGGTGATTTCAGATCCATGAATTATCCCCAACTAGCCGAAGCAAAGAGATTAGTGGAATCTAGTCTAGATCACTTATTTGGTCTCCTCCATGACACTTACAAGTTCGACATGACGCTGCCTCTTGTCATTGACGGATTTCCCCGTAGTGACGTGGACGTCGTGACAGTGAGATTGATTCGGTCTAAAATTGTTCGTTTGAGAAACGATCATGCTGCAATTTTGGGTCAACTCCAAACCCAGTTGACGCAACAACTACAGGCTTCTGCCAATTCCTCAATAGTGGGACAAGAAAAGCCCGAGTTGAGTGAATTATCAACTTCAAAGAACCTTAGCCTTCATTCCAAAGCATTTGCTTTTGTCAAAGATGTGATTTCAGATAGTCCCGCAGAAAAGGCTGGCCTTCTTATCGGAGACAGAATACTTTCTTTCGACGGAGATATATGTTCTTGGAACCACAACAATCTCACAGCACTAGCAGCTCGCGTAAAAGAGAAAAAAGACACACAGGTGCCCGTGGAAGTACTCCGTGATTCCAACCGGAAGACTTTGGTATTGGTGCCCACAGAAAACTGGCCTGGCAGAGGACTACTTGGGTGCCATATCATCCCTATATAGGGGAATATTAGAGGAGAATCCAAATATAGTTTCTTATGTATTAATGCATGTTATGTCTTATAAAATTCACCGATTCCTGCTCAGACCTGACGTATTCGACTTTAACCTCCGTGCAAAGTCGAGGTGAATGTGAACACGTCGCCCGACTCGACAATGTAGTCCTCCATACCTTCTAATTCCCAATCCGTATCGTTGATAAGCACCAAGATTCCTGGCCGAACAGTATCTTCTTCAATAAAAACTGGAATATCCTTTGGGTCGCACACCACTGTGTTGGTGACATGCTTAATCAAGTCTTTCATAAGGACTTCTCCCTCTTCTCCCTCAAGGTTGACTTTATGTTCACGAATACCGTTGGATATAACATCAAGACCACCGAGGAATTCAACCTTTACTTTAATCATGGCGAATAAATATGTGTGGTTGTAGTAAGATTTGTCTTGAGATGCCTCGAGCAGTATGTAGGAATAAGTTACTTGCAAGCGGTGGAAGACTCGATCGTTCACAGCAAATTTGAATCACAGTAATGATACAAAGACAGAGTATAATAAAAACTTTAAATTTTTTGGGTCCTTAGAATTTTATTTTTGCATTCTAAAACACCCTGGAAACTCTAGAGAATCTAGAGAATGAAATTTGTCGTGAAACCGCCAACTCTGTCACTACCGTGATTGGCAATGTCTGCTGGAAAAGTATGCTTCGCACTTGGGGACCCAGATCTCGGCACCGACAAGACTACATGGCAAGTGTATCATTTTTTTTTTCGTTCTTTTATTTATTTCTGATTCCTTTCATCAAATTAAAAGAAAAACAAACTTTAACATGATACTATATTTGGTAAATCTATCTTCACTAAATTTTAAAGGACATATGAATTAGAGGTTTTGGGACCAAGAATGTCTCGCCAGGCATATTCTTCTCAGGCCGCGCCTCCGCGAATCCCAGACCCGGTGTGCAGTTCCGCACACGTATTCAACATTCGTCAAGAGGACACCAGAAAGAGTACGCTAGTGGTTTTAACTTGACAAAGATGATTTCCTCGGCAATTGCTAGAATTGTGGCATTCGCAACAATACTAGTCACTGCTTCGGCTGCGATTAGTCTGAAATCTCCAGTTCTTATTGCCTACGATGCGAATCTCGTACCAGATTTGGAGGTTCTTGAGAAAGCCTTCCAGCTTGACTCCAATCACTACGAGATCAACTACGTGGATTACTCCCAGAAGAAGGAGGATTTGTTTGACAACGGCGAGCCTCGCTTTGACCATGCTATTTTCTTGCCTTCTTCTAAAAAGCTAGTTGATGCTAAAAACCTTGTTGAGAAACATAAACTCCTTGAGTTCTTTAACCTTGGAGGTAATATCATAGCTGTGGGCTCTGCTGAGTACTCGATTCCGGAGGAAGTCCGCTCTTTCCTCAACCAGGCTGGTATTCACCCGGCACCAAGAGGATACACTGTGTCTGATCACTTCGACCCAGAAGTGAATGTGGATGAAAAGAATCTCGCCTCTAAGAGAATCTTGTCGCATGTCAAGAACTTGAAGTACGAAGGTACTGCGGCATTGATTTCAAACAGTCAGTACTTGTTTCCATTGGTGAAGGCCCCAAAGCGCTCTTTCACCAGTAACCCTAAGGATAAGGTTTTGACTAGTGAGAAAACTTGGACTGTGGGCGAACAGGGATTTTTGGCTGTTGCCTTCCAAGGATTGAACAATGCGCGTGGTGCCTGGGTCGGATCTTTGGATTTGGTCTCCGATGAATTGGTTTCGTGGGTTTTGCAAGAAAGGGGCGTGCTCAAGTTGCAATTTGTCGAGCACTATAAACAAGACGAGCCTGGACTCACCAACAGAACATTGTACCGTATCAAAGATTCCGCCTACTACACCGTAGGTGTTTCTGAATTGAAAGACGGCAAATGGGTTCCTTATACTCCATACTCAGAGGATGATGTTTTGCAGTTGTCGTTCAAAATGTTGGACCCATACCAAAGATTGAACATGACTCTTTTGGGTCCAGCCGCTAGCAAAGAAGATGGTGCAAATGACATGAATGTTTTCTTTGTCGAGTTCCAAATCCCTGACCACCACGGTATGTTCACCTATGAGCTTGACTACAAGAGAGAAGGCTTGTCCTTCATTGAAGACAAGAGAGTCGTTACAGTGAGACACTTGGCCAACGACGAATACAAGAGGTCGTGGGAGATCACAAATGCATGGATGTATATGGTCAGTGCTGCTTTGGTGGTGATCGCTTGGCTTGTGTTCGTGGCAAACTTTTTGTACCTTGGCGTACCAAAGACCACACCAAAGAAGAGTGCTTCTGAAAAGGAAACAAAACAAAAAGAAGCAGAAAAATAGAATATCTGCTGAACAAAATTAAAATTTCAAGAGAATCTTAAAACTAAGCCATGGTGATTTAATTTTGTAAAAAAAAAAAAGTCAATAAATAAAGTAAACTACCCCAACTCTGCGAATGCAGTACATCGAAACATCAGACGCGAGAAAGACTGTAGTCTTTGAAGACTTCTAACGGAAAGATACCCCAGGTCGACGTCGAACAAGAATGTCTAGCAAACAACAAGCACAGGAGCAAAAGGTGAAAGAGCACCAAATCCAGTACAATAAATTCCAGGAGCTTTTAACGGATTTACAAGGCCAACTCTCGTCGGTGTCGTCGCAGATCCAAGAGCACTCCATTGTCGACAAGACTTTAACTGAAATCCCACCAAATAAGAGAGAAGGCAGAAAATGCTACAAAATGATCGGCGGAGTTCTTGTCAATAAATCCGTTGATGAAGTCATTAAGATTCTAGATGAAGAACTGAAAGAGCTTACTAAGTCCAAAGAACTCTTGGAGAAGGAATTCACTTCTTGTAAAAAAGAAATGAATGACTGGATGGTCAAGAATAAGGTGAAGATTGTCCGCCAGTAGATTTTGTGAGTCTATTACAGACTTTATTCAAAAAAGAGGAGATACAAAAAATATTATATTGCTAATAAATAGTAAGTGAACAAAAACGGCCACAGTCAATACTCAATGCTTTGGGTAGATATTCGTCTCGTCAGAAAAGATTCCAATCAGTTCACCGACACCGAGCGGGCATAATCCAAACGAGCTTGAGTCTCCCTTTGTTCTGCTCTGTTGATTGCCTCCCATTTTGGCTCGTCTTTAAACAACCTCATGGCAGTGACATTCTTGAGCCTGCTCAGAAGGGTGAAACGATGGTAAATACCAGCAGGCAAGATGAGCAAATCGTTCTTTTCTAGCTTGGCACGTACCCACTTATCATTCTTGTCACGGACATCGAAGTATCCCTCTCCAGCTTGCACGTAACGGATCTCTTCGTCCTCGTGATAGTGCTCCGTGTAAAACTGACGCATTTTGTTATTGTAAGCGGTTTCATCACCACCAAAGGAGTCAAGGTTTAGGTTAACCACGTCTCTGTTCTTGTAATCTCTTTCCAATGCAATACTCTCCAAATCTTCCGAGTTGTCAATATACTTATAGACAATTCCAAGCTCAGCCAATTTCTCCTCAGAGACAGGAAATCCAGAGTTGTGCTCGTCAGTGAAGTTTTCCGGGGTGTCTAAATCATCGTGGTAAAAAAAGGCAACCATTTTTGTTATCTAAATTGTCTGATTGTAGTTCTGTGTGTCAGGTCAATAGTATGAAAAGCAAGATTTAAGTATGTGCAATTATTAAGCAGAGAAGCAATTGTGGTGCAACATTTTGGTCGCCCACGTGATATGCGTGTAATTCAGCGTCTGGCCCGGCCTGGATTTCGTTCGGGTGCTTGCGCTGGCCGCCACAATATGTCAGAAAGAGAACTGTCTTCTAAGAAGCAAGATAAGAACGTATACCCCTGTAGATTCGACAAATTTACAAACCATTCTGATCAAATCAGGATAATAAACTGCACATACCTTCCGGCTTTGCAATAGCTTTGCAATAGCTTTGCAATAGCTTTGCAATATAGTTATGTATATTGAAGCCACTGCCAGGAGAACGAAAATTGTGAGACTTGGCTGCCTCACCCGACTGAGCACCGAATACAAGACAACTGAAAACATAATAATAAACATACAAAATAAAAATGAAGATATACAGCATCGAGAGAAGAGATTATAAACAGGTATATCGCTTGCAAAAGACTATAAGGTTGTGATATGTCGTCAAAATTTGCTAACTTTCTGATCTAAGCTAGACATAGGCTTTGGGTCTGGTCTCTCGTATTCGGCTGGGGCTCTGCCCAGGCTGCGCGTTTGAAGGGTCTGCACGCTCCTCTCTGATGAGTACAGTGCAATACTAGAGTCTATCTGAAGGTCTATCAGGTAGAAAAAAACCTAGTTCTTGCAATATCCCCGACAAAATGAACAATAGGTACCAAAACAACGACAATCGGTATCAAAACAACGACAATCGTTACCATAATAACGATAACAGGTACCAAAATAACGACAACCGGTACCAGCATAACGACAATCGAAATCAGCACAACGATCGATACCAGCAGAATGATTCTAGACACCAACAGAATGCTGACCAACTGTTTTTTCTGCAAGAGAGAAAGGGCCAACACAGAAGAACCGTGGACCATGGTAGCAATATGGGAAGGTGGTATATTCAGAGATCGATCGGCCAAACCAACCAGCATGTGGGTAAAATCAGACCGGAGTCGTCATACTTGATCGACTTGCTTCCGTCCTTAGCATACGCACGAGATGCTCTGTCATCCAACCCAGCTGTTTTAGACATTCAATCTAAGTTTGTCCATCTTTCTCTGAACAAAGCCCGTCACTCGATCAACACAGTAAAATGGACCCCAGAGGGTCGACGGTTGGTCGTTGCTTCTCACAGTGGAGAATTCACTATATGGAATGGTATGACTTTCAATTTCGAGACAATTATGCAAGCTCATGACCTGGCCATTCTTGCTTTGAAGTATTCGCATGACGACGAGTGGCTTCTTTCTGGAGACCAGGATGGAGTCATCAAATACTGGCAGCCCAACTTCAACAATGTGAACATTCTCCAGGGTCATACTGATGCCATTAGAGACATCGCCTTCTCCCCCAATGACTCGAAATTCCTCACATGTTCCGATGACCACGCTATCAAAATCTGGAACTTCAACAATGGAAAGGAAGAGCGTACATTGTCAGGCCATCATTGGGATGTCAAATGTGCAGATTGGCATCCGTCTTTGGGTCTTATCGTTTCAGGATCAAAAGACAATCTCATCAAATTATGGGATCCAAGAGCTTCCACCGCCGTAAATACTCTTCATGGCTTCAAGCACACTGTCACAAAAACAAAATTTCAAAAAGCAGGTACAAATAGGCTTCTTGCATCCGTATCTCGTGATAGATCTTGTAAGGTCTTTGATTTACGTACAATGACAGATTTCAAAGTGATTCGCGACCACGAGACTGATCTTTCATGTGTGGAATGGCATCCCGTTCACGCTTCGCTTCTCACGACTGCGGCATATGACGGTTCAATGTATCATTACATTCTAGATCGTCACATTCCAGAAGCAAGTTCAGAAAAATCACAGAACTCCAACGTGGAGATCGTTCACAAAATTCCGTTTGCACACGAGAAGGCAATCAATGCCCTTGAATATCATCCTTTGGGTCACTTGTTATGTTCTGCTGGTAATGATAGGTCTGCTCGTTTTTGGTCGAGAGCTAGACCAAATGACCCAATGGCCTTCAAAGACCCACTTTACACAAACGATAAAGTCGGCGCATGGTATTATGGTGTTAACAATAACGTCAACGCGGTCTTGGAGGATACTTCGGCCTCCACACACTCTACACAAGCGGGCTATATAAACCGAAATGTCGTTCCTGGTCTTCAAAGTACGCACGAAGACAGCGGCAGCTACATTCCCGGGTTGGGTTCATCTGGTCAGCGTTACTAGGCAATATCCCCTTCTTTCCTTGCATTTTTTTTTTGGGTCACCGGCTATTCGCATAAGATTACATTTAAAACCAAGTTTTTATAGACATCTCATAAGTGTAAATAAATCCTAATCCCATTAAATATTTAAAACCAAAAGTATAACTTAAATCCCATTCCCAAAAGCAAAGTTGTAGAATTCTTCTACCGCTGCATGATACCTTTCTCCGTAGAGTTTGTAGTAATTTGTGACGAAAGCTGCGAGTAGCTTTTCAACTTCACACGAAGAATCATTATCACTACCCTGAGGGGCAGCAAAAGTCTTACCGCCATTTTGAATCGAGAGCCGCCTCACGTTCTTATGTTGAGCAATTTCTTGCGACAGAAGGGGCTCAAAAACTCGGTAGTAATGTTCGGATCGCTTTTTGAAGTCGGATATGGACGTTGCAATATCCTTACCTTGGTAGTCTTGATTAAAAGCCTTGCTAGTGATATTGTAGTTGATGAGTCGTCCTTCTGTGCAAGAGATATCAAGGATAAAAATATTGGGAATTTCAAACCCAGCGTTTTGTATGAGATCGAGCATATAGCTTCGACGAGCCATTGTAGAATTTGTTGCATCTAGGAAACCAACATTGATTCGACTTTCCTTCAAGTCATCAAGCATGTTCTCCATACACATGGTTGCGTATGTCTCTCTCTTTTGTTTTGCCTCGACGTTATCTGGATTAAAAAATTCCGAGTCCGAGAACCCATTTGACATGGCCCTGCGAATATTCCCGGCATTATAGATTAATGAGCTGTAACCTCTGGTATTAAGAAATTCAGATAGCTGATTACAGATCGTGCTCTTTCCAGAACCTGGTAGACCAACAAGGAGCACGACTGTCTTTGACTGGATTTTCCGTTGGATCAAAGCAGTCAACCCACTGAAGCTAGGCATGGACGTAAGCACATGGCTTTCAGCAGGCGTAGATGAAAGAGTAGACGAACTTTCAGTCTTAGAAAAAATGGAGTTGAGCGTTGCAGATGAAGGATTTTTGCTCATGGGTAGATCACTTGAAAATGACATGATATGAAGTTGACTGAAAATGATAGACGTCTTGGATAATAATATTACTATGGGCGCAAAAAAAAAATAAACAAAATGAAGACAGGGGAAGAAATGAACTCTTTTTAAAGGAAAGTGTGGCTTCTGATAAGATAGCAAAAACAAATATTAGTCTGCCGACTGTAAAGAAACAAAAAAGAATGAAAGTGGTATAGAAATGAAAATACATGTATGCCCCTACATAGCCTCTAAATTCCGACAGGCCCATCTCCGACCGGACGGGACTGCGGAAGATGTTGACCCACGAGCAGACTCATCTAATCTAAGTATGCAGCTAGCGGTCGGACGACATACAGGTGCCCGGACAAGCGGTGGCGTCATCGTATAATTATTCCGGACCACCGGCATCGTGACAATGGCCAAACTTGGAAATTGAGCTCGCTTTTTCCCTTAATTAATCTAATAGACCTTTTTTTATTGATATAAGATAAAAATAAAGAAATCGCTTGATGTTTTTTATGCTCAACTAGAATAGAAAATTTGAAAAAATCTGAGGCCCGCCTGGGAGAGAGATTTCGGCGCCGGACTTGAGGAACCACCGCGTCTTGAGATGGTTTCGTCTGCAGTCCAGAGACGCATTATGACATACAAGAATTAGTCAACTGTGGCCATGGATCAGTGAAAGGGGGGATCCAAGAAAAAACTCAATAACAAAATTTTGAGATAAGCAAGTTTAAGAGGGGGAAAAAGTAACAACAGTATTCCTTTATTCCAGAGATGAAATATGTGGTAGTAAGTTACACAATTAAGGAGGTCATGCCACACGTCACTGCGATAACCAATTTTCTTTATCTTGAACAAGTTTCAGCGACCCCTATTACACTTTGAAAAAAGATGCTCCTCAAGCTTTTTAAAATAGACAAAAAATCACATTTTTTAAATTACGGGACCTCACACAAAAATAATTAACAATAAAAGGACAAGCGTTGAAAGCAGGAATTAAATGGAAATTCTTTTTGCCCAACCACAGTTTCCGGAAATTTGGTTCGTTTCAGGGAAAAAATTCTCTTCTTCTATATACAAGTAGTCATCCAATTTTCCTGCATAAACATCTAATATACTCTTGGAGGGCTTTCGAGCTCCTTCCACTTTTCGAGCCTCAATTTACCAACTTCGGAGTACTTACGCAACGTGTCGGTAAGTGTTGGTTCTTTGCTCTGAGGCCATTCTTTGTATGCCTTAGTTAACATGTTTGTACACAACTGTGTTGCCTGAAGGTATTGTTCTTTCAGAAGCTCCGAGCTCTGTCTAACTTCGCCAGACTCCTCTTGAGAGCCATCCTTCTTGCAAATCCTCTGAATATTGTAGCGCCATTCAAGATCATCTTTCACACTTCTCGGATAGGAGTGGCCATTCTTCTCTGAAGCATAGACACCGTTCACATAGAGTGAAGCCCTTACCACGTAACTGAAAAGCTCATTCTTCTCGACAATCTTCTCATTTAGGTCATTGAGCTCACTCTTGATTTTCTCCAAGTTAGCGAGTCTCTCCTCGTCCGAAATATCTTCACGGAAAGATGTCTGATACTTAGACGATACCAGTTGAAGATCGCGGGCGTCTGATCGCGAAATAGGCACGGCAAAAACACTTAAAACTGAATGTCTGTTCGTTATGGTTTTTCCAGGTCTCAAAGTGTCCTTGTTTGGGGGTGGAATCTTCTTCTTGACCTTTGAAACTCTATTCATCACTAAGCGAAATGGAGACCCTTCAAATTTTGTTCCTTTGAAGTCTTGCTCCACGGTTCTCATTATATCTTGCCAAATTTTGATTGACGCTTTGAACTGGGATTCCGCGAACACTGTCGCAAGATTGTCGTTTTGTTCCACTTCCTCAGGCGAGTGAAATATTTCGGCTTTCTGTGCAACATATTTGTTTCCGTAAAAGACTTTGTCAATCTCGCTTAAGGGGAGGTATTGAAAGCCAAAAAAGGAATTAATGTTGTGGTATGCGACGAAAATTCCATCCATTTGACCAATTCTAGCTTGGAAGCCATATTTAAGCAAACCTCCTGTGCGGATCAAGTCTTCGTATTCTCGCTGAAACGACTCAATGTTACCGTTCAACTTCCAAATTTGGTATGCTGAGTCAGATGCCTGTGTACTTTTGTCGTAGCGGATAGAAGCTGCTGCTCTCGTTTTCAAGTCAAACGTACCGTTTCCTGGCAATCTAGGGTCGTAGCAATCTAACTGAGATCTCATAAGGAAGTCGCCATATCCCAGGTAGTTGTACACATTCTCTGAAGTTTCGGTAGTCTCGGGTGCTGACTTGGCTTCTTGAGTAGGACCTTCAACAGATGAAGCCGCGTCTGCTTTCTCTTTGTCGTCACCGCGCTTGATAAGGAACTCCTTGAATTCCTCTTCTCCAGTTGTAAGCAACGCTTCTAAACAGTGGCCCATAGCCGAGAGTAAAATTTCCACATCCGTCGATTTGTCTGAGGTAATGGAATAAATTGTCTCTCCATTTGCCTTGTTTACGCCCTTGGGCTCGACAAATACAGCCAGGGGGAGATCTTTTGCGGTCTTGGAAAATTCCGGAAAATCAAACCTATAACTTGATTCTTCATGTGAGGAATAGTTGTTCAAGAACAAGTAGAACTGATGAAGAGTCAGAGTCATGGACGAAGTACTTGAGTAAAACTTTTTATTTTGGTTTCTTGCCTCTTGAAGAAGGGTGACATCTTTCGACGCACTCACAAATTTCTGCACCTTTTCAAAGTCAAAGTCCTCGTGTGAAACGATGCTCTTCAAGTATGGACTGAAATTGTAGATTCTGGTTCTCGGGTCTTGGAGAAAATGAACTCCAGGAGAGAAAAGAACACGGTCCAATTTGTGTGCCAATTTGGGTATACTTTCACCATGCGGCTTATGTATCTGCTTCAACTCCTCTTTATTTGTCTGTACAGAGTCACTGCGACGCGATATAAAGTCTAGAGGTTCTGACAAGGGATGGGCAGTAAGGTCCTGTGTTGCTGGTTCTCGCTTGAATCGTTGGTGTTCTTGGTGTTCATTCTCCACTGGATGTGACAGTCCGTATGTTCTTCTGTTTTTGAGTCCCTGATAGCCTCGTTCTTCATTCTCCATTGGATATGGCCGTTCGTATCTTCTTCTGTCTTTGTAGGCTGGATATCCTTGGTCCATATGTTCACGAGGTGGTTGAGGAGAATTATATCTTCTATGGTCGTTACTTTTAAACACCTTCTTGGGTTTCGATGTAAACTTTGGATCAAAATTTGCCTTACCAAAGTCACCTCTTTTCTTCCGGGGAGTCACTTCGCCATCAAGTTCGTAGTATTCAGAGACTTTGACCCGGAGATGAGGACTTTTCTCAAGAACTTCTGATACACCAAGCTTGCTGGCCAAATGCCGCCTTTGAGAGCAAAGAAGCCCCGTTTTGAAGCATCCAAGCATCTTTAAATTTCAGTGCCTCTTTTTGTTATACCTCTATCAAGCTTTCGAAAAGTTCGGGATAACAGCAGATAAATCAAGGGTATGCAAAAATACAAGGTCCCATCATTGTGATGAGTGCGCACCTGGGGAAAATGCGCGGCGGACCTACGTATGGAGTTGGGTAGGTGAAACCCATAGATCTAGAATAAAACGGAGCAAAATATTAGAAGATAAATAGTAGAAATTTTCATAAGCTATCCAATATATCGTTTTTTTTTAATCTCTCTCTTTTCTTTTCTCTTTAAACAATCTTCTATTATATATGTATCTAATCATACAATAAGACATTTAATCGTACACTTTCTTGTCGAGCTCGCGTATCATGTTTGCCACAGACTGGACTTCCACCTGCATTCCTCGCGTTGTGAGCCTTCCTACAAGCGAAGAAAAGTCAATAGTGTTGAAGCGCTTATGGCGAGAAAGTGTTCTGTACGCATCAGCACATGGGATGAATATTCCATTTGTAGACCCACCCGGCGTAGAAGGTTGAGGAGTTGATGGATTAGTGGACCCCGAGATACTCATGTTCCGACCTTCAGTCATCGAATTGCGTGGACTATTAAAATAGTCCGTCATTTTGCCTGGTGTAGCTTCAGCTGTTGCTGTGGATTCTGCTTCTGCAGCAGGTCCATTTTGTTGCGCAGCTTTACTAGCGACAGTAGAACAGAACAATGTAGACATAGGATCGGTCTGACACTGTGAACATGTGCCGGGATTTCCGGTACAGCCTGAATTATCATTTTCATCTTGCTTAGAGGCCTCGGGTATCAGCGGTGTTTTAACTTGCTCTTGCGAGATGACAGAAGGCACAGTGCCCTGAGACATATTGGATATTTCCCGCAATTCAAATGTTGGCCCTGGATGCATGACTGGCAAAGAGGCTTTTCGCATTATTGAAGGATGTTTCGCTTGAATTGGAGGGAGCAGCGTGGGTCCAGCCTCTTCCGCATTGTCGTTCTCCTCGTCCTTGATGCTTTGTTCTTGTTTCTGACTTAACTCCTTGATTCTTGCGGCCTCTTTTGCGGCCTCTCTACAGACGCACGGAGTGTCATCGGAACAGAACCCACAATTCTCCAATGGCGAACTTTCATTAAAAGACTCTGGTTGGGCTTGTGCTTCTTCTGTTTTATTTTTCCTCAAACGCTTTAAATCGGGCATTTTCTTGGTTGAAAATTCAGCCGTGAAATCCACTTCTGTGGAGCTCTTTTTCCTCTTACCACGTAACGACACCGCAGCCATAGGCGCAAAGGAGCTGAAACTATCCTCGATGCTTTTACTGGTCTTTAAGCCAACATCTTCACAGAGACACAGTTCTTTGATACACACACCGCAGTCAAAATCATTGCTATTGTCGGTAGTTTGCGGTTGCAGGGTATTTTCTTCGGGGGCAAACATGCCCAGAGAAGTTTTCGCATGTTGATTGTGGTGTCGGAGATTAGAGTTACCTGGAGAATCAGCAGATGGAGCAGGCAGTATTTGCTGTATGGAATACAGCAGCAGAGCTGGGGACACCGTATTGTGATTGACTGGCAGAGACTTGGCAAAGTTGAGCAAATGTTGCGCACTTTGATTGAGATCTGATTTGTAAGCATTCGTGCTCTCAGGAACTGAAAGGTGCATGGACGATCCAAAGGTATTCTGAGAGTTATTTTGCGTTTTAGACGAGTATCTGTCGGAGAAAGAAGGGGGAGACGCTGCTGAGCTTGGGGCAGAAGCTGGAGCAGAGAGCGCACCAAGGGAACCCCGTAGCGAGTTGAACTCCAGCCGGAGCTGTTCCACAGATTTGTTGAGAATCTGGTTCTCGAACTTCAATTTGTTGATAGTGTTGACGAGCCCCATTTCCTTGATTTCTTTTTCCTTTTCCACCTCGAGCAATTTCTGCTCCAATTCCTGGACTCTGGTAGCACGACGCTCTCTAAATGCCCGTTGTGCAGCTCGGTTTTGTGCCTTTCGTTTGGATACAGGGGTGTCAACGCTAGGCTTACGGCCGGGCTTGGGACGAGGAGGTAAGACCCATTCCCGGGAAGTGACTATCGAAGTCACCATTCCCGGAGACGATGCCGACTCGGGCGAGGAAGCAAACCCGGTTGCTGCTGGGGATGGCGCCAAAGAAGAAGTTCTGGGCGCTATACTGGGGCCTCTTGTAGACATTATGAGTTTCAAGTGGCCTGAAGAATGAAAATATGCTTCGAAAATATGGTGTTGTGGATATCAGAAGTGGTATACTTCGGCTGTTCTTTTGAGTTGAGAAAGATTAGGTGGTCCCTTGAGTTCGACCTCGGCTTTCCAGAAAGAATTCTAAATGGAAGGAAAAGAAAAAGACGTTGCACGATGTCTGAAAGAGAATCCCCCTTGTTGCTTGAAGATACACAAGAAAAATGAATAAATGTGTGGATGCCGATACGGCCAAAGGTCAGCTCTTAGATAGGGAGATATATAAAATAAAAAAAAAAAGGCGATCATTGTCTGTCACTGATTCTTTAGATAAATTTGCCAAGACTGCGCGCAAACACACAAATATACAGGAACATGCAGTCACATTAATTTCGAAGTTGTGGTGGAATTTCCTGATGAATTACGCCCGTGGAACTCTAGTACTTTGATTTGTTCTCTTTTTGTTTGTCCTTTTTTACCTTTCCATTTTTATGCTTTGCTCTAAATATTCCAGAAAGGGAATTTATCTTCAACTTAATATTCTGTTTATTCGAAACAGGATAGAAATCGGCCTTGGGATAATCAGACTTCTGCATGCGCGGGTTGGCCGAGATCGGACGTTCAGGCTTAAAATCCCAGGATGTAAAAAATCCGTGCTCAGCTGCCTAGCTTCGCCTGCTAAGTGGTTCATAATTTTGAGCCCTGGGGTTCGAAGATTCTTTTCAAAGCATGCAAAACTCTCGCCTACTTGACTCGAGTATTTTTTCATTGGCTCATTGGCTCATTGGCTCATTGGTTCATTAGCCCAAGCTTTACCTTATTGGCTCATTATTACATTGGCTTCATCGGCCATCGCCCGCCTGTTTTAATATGACATGATTACCTCTTCTGAAATAGTAAATACTGTCTATTTTTGAAATGAGCCAAAACACGAGCTAAACTGGAATGTTTTTAAATCGTACTTCTGGAAAGTATTGACCCGCATCTGACAAATAAAATAAGTAGATAAAAAACTAAAATAGAAATACATAGCCGTGAAGGAGAGTTGTCCATTGTTTTCATTTTCCTGGCCATTCTATGCGCCATTCGTGAACGGAGACATTGCAAAGAATCAAGCTTTGCACAAAATGCCTGCACTTCAGGTTGGCTAGGTTCAGCAATTATGAAAATAACTACACGCATGGGATCAGACATACCTTTTTCATAACTTTTAAATGTACAAGATGTGGTTTAGCTATGTTCAAGTATTACAAATCTATTGGCCTGAAGCTTCCTTAGCAGCTTTCTCTGCTTGTGCCTTGGCAATATCCTCCGGGTTTGGCATACCCTCCGTCATCAACTTATTCAAAGTCAACTTTCCGTATTCCTCTTTCAACTTCTTCTCCTCTTCCAAAAACTTGGCCTCGTTCTCTTTCAAGTATCTTTGTAAGCTTTCATATTGCAACTGGCCATGCTCTCTGATAATGTCCAAGGGCATTTTTGGCTCCTTGTTCACTGAGCTTTGGGGAAGACCCAACAGGGATGCAATGAAACTACCTGCATTGGGTCTGTGTGCTCTTTCTAATAAGTGCTTGTTTTCTTCTCTCCAGCGTTGACGTAATTTCGCCTCACGAGCAGTATATTCTTCAATAATATTGCTCTTGTCTTGGTAAGAGCTGAGAATTGGTCTGACATCCTTGATAGGCTGTGTAGCCAAGTATTCCAACAACGGAATCAACTTAACCAAAGTGTCATCTGGCTTACCATCCCAAGGCTTCAATGTAATGGCATTTTCAGGGTTCAATGCCAGACAGTCTTCATTAACATCAATAGCAATAGTCTTACGCAAGTCACGGTTCAAAAGATTTAAATCCTTGACCAACTTACCATCCTTATAGCGACATGCTTCTCTAAACAAGGCATACTGGATGAATGCTCTCAAAGGGTCCAATTTGGCCACGGTCTTTTCAGAATACATTTGATATTCTGATCCAAAAATGACAATTTCATAATATTGCGACAAGTATCCCAAAAAGTAGTCCAAGCCAGGTCTCTTGGCTGTTCTCCATCCATTCTTGGCGTCCCATGAGGAATGAATTAAGAGGTCGTCCAAGGTCAAAACCAAAGTCAAGGGACGACGGTATGCTTCTGGGGGTGGAGGTGGCAACAAGTTTTCAAAAGCTGGTTCACTGAAGAAAGTAAAGAGAGAAGAAACTCTCTTGCTTAATCTGCTGTACATAAGCAGTGGTGTGTAACCGTTATCAATTCCTTGGCCCTCCAAAGCCTTTTGTTCTTCCTCGGAGTCCCAGTCTCTGGACATGAATCCCACACCTGCAAAGCCTCCAAACAATGCAGCAGTATAGAACCAGTTCGCATACTTCTCTCGTTGTCTGTCCTTGGAAGTTTGAGCACGGCGTCTTCTACGTGCACTTCTGTCATTGCCATCCTTCTTATCTTCGGAAACTTCGTCCAGTTTCTGATCATTCTCAGCTTCTTCAAATCCAGCACGACTCAACATATCCTCTGTCAATATACTTTGTGGCTTCTCATCCTTCTTCTCGGATGCCTTCAGGTCTGAGTAAAATCTCTTAGACAAATTTGATGGTTTTGAAGTTGTAAGACATACTGATGTCGTACGAGAAGCTCTGACAATTGCAACAGAGTTACCAATTGTGGTCCTCGTTGCACGCAAGAAAGTGGGGAACATTTTCGGTGTGTAACTACCTTGTACTTCTTTTGCCGTCACTGGATTTTTTTACTGATTTTTTTATTGCCATGTGAGGCCGCATCCGTACATTCGCACTACCAGTGTTTCACCATAGATACTCTTAATGCCAATAGGCATTGCTAAGATTATACCCGGAATTGAAAAATAAAATAAAAAAATCATTTCTGAAATATAATTGATTTTCATAAACATGTTCAAATTTTTGTCACTTCCCAGAATGCGCTCTCGTGGGGTTCCAGTAACTTTTCTATCCCCCATGCTCCAATCTTCCAGACTCATCAGAATGTACTCCATCAAACCCCCAGTATACAACAAGTCAGGGAATTTCTTGGTGAGTGCATTGAAATACGTTAAAGATGTTGAGGAGTATCAACAAGAACTCTCTACAATTTCCACGGAAGCTCGTTTGGCAGGCGAACTCTTGGAGAGAATTAGCGAACAGGCTGAACTACTATACCTTCTTCTGCTTTTCCATTCAGAGCTTTCGAAGATTGGAATCACAGCTACTTCATCGAGGAATTTCACAGCAGCACAAATATGGAAGTACAGAGTTCTTTATGTTATGAAGTTGGCAAATATACACAACATTTTCTGGACCCAGTGTCAGTATCAAGATATCTCTGAGCGAGAACACAAGCTTGGTTTCCTGCCTGACAAAATCGGTATTCTAGATCCCGTTCACTTTGGGCAAGATGCGTACGAACAATTGCAGCAGGGTCTGTACAAAGGGACTACTTTTAAAGATATAGAGGTTTTGGGTACGGGTAGATTTAAATAAAGATATGCCAATCAGCATCCAAATATTTGAGGATAATTATCGATTTTGTTTTATTTTATTTTTCGTTTTTATTGCAAGGCATTTCAAATGAGTTCCGTTCCATCGTGAAATCGGGGTAACCTATCTGTGACCCCTATGGCTTGGGTATTTTCAAGCTCTTCGAGATCTCAGCACTTCCTTGTAAGATAAACGCGAGAGAGATGACATGGAATTCGAGAGCAGTACCCTCCAAGAGCAATCCACCGGGAATCTTATCCAAAATCTTGTCTGAGTAGACTAAGAATGACATGACTGCAACCCACAATAAGTTTGAAGGCACGGGCAACCCCTCGAAGTATTGGGATTTTCCGTGGCTGTCTTTGGGGATGTTATTAGTGGAAATGTTGAATCTTGCCAACCTAAGCAATCCACACAAGATCCAATAAGTTAAGATCAAAACATCCACGGTGGACCTGAATCCAATTGAAAACGCAATAATACCAGGCGAGACACTGAAGGAGATCAAGTCGGCCAAGGAATCAAGTTCCTGGCCCATAAGGGAGGACTTGTTTCTCAAACGAGCTACTCTGCCATCGAAGAAGTCGAAGAAGAGACCTAAGCAGATAAAGAAATGTGCTCTTTGGATATAGTGGCTCTGCCCAGTGAGTGCATATCTCAAACAGGAAATGATTGAGTAGAACCCAGAGAAACCGTTCAAGAGCGTGATGAAGTCAGCCATATGAAGGTTTCTCAACAAGGAAAAGTGCCTCGAATCTCCCAAGAAATTCTGATAGTCTTTGGGTTCAGGTCTTGGCAATGGTTCTTGGTTTGAGCTCAACGAAAACAAAGACGATGATCTTCTAAGCCTTGTATTGGTGGTGATGATTTCAGCGTCGCTCTCCGCATCCGAAACAATGGCATTTTCGTTCTTCCTATACCCGGAGGAGTAGGAGTCAGACATATCTAGTGTTTGTTTGGACAAAGGTAATCTGACTTACAAGTAGTTGATGCAAGTGATTGCTTTTGAGTCACGGGCGAAATGTATGATGGAGTGCAAACTGCGACTTCACCAAGCATCACGGCACTTCGAATTGCGCTCCTGCAAGAACGCCTATAAAGTGTATCGCCTAGTGCGCCCCATAGACAAGAAAACAAATGCTCTTTGATTTTTTTCCCCATATTCTTTTGCTACATATAGATATTTCGGTGGAGATATTTAAAGAAGTCAAAAAAAAAACCCCCCACATGAAAATATGTTGTGATTTTGTGCTGGAAATTCAGACAATTGGTGTGCAATGGATGCGCCCCAGATTCGTCGGGCTAAAATTTACGGGGTCGCCCAATTCAGTGTTGGGCGCACATTATGAATGAAGAGCGCAACGAAAAATTTCACATGCAAATAATTCAGTGAACCATGCTAAAAAAAAAACGAAGTTATTTAAATACAGGAGAATGACTATGGCCAGCAATTGTATAAAGTCAAAAAAAAACCCCCCACAAAAAACAAAGAAGTGGCAACAAGGGTAAAAGGTGTACTTTACTCGAAGGATGGAAGAAATTGTTCATCTCGTTATTGATTGATAGACAGCACACAACACTGGTCCAATTATTTACTTAGTAATAACGGCCTGATGAACGAGTAACTTCAAAGCAACTAATGAATCACGAGCCATACTCGTCCTTCAAATCATTAAGCTACAGCTCTGGGTAATTTAATCTTGAAATTCAAATCTATCACTGTATATATTCTAAAGTTCTAAGTTCATTCGGATCCATGGTGCAGAACATGCACCGATGGGATCAGGGACAAGCTACCATTGCTGGGGCGATGCTCTCCAAACCCATTCCCTAAGTCTTGGTTACGGTTCAAAAACTGCGTGAGGTTGTGATTGTTTTGCTCCATCACAGAAAGCACAGACTCGGCAGATGGCTTCCGTGAAATGGATGGACGATCAGCTGACTCGCTAAGCAGCATAAGTTGCTGTTGCTGGAACATGATCTCATTCTGAAGCTTTAAGTAGTGCTCATGTTCAGTTTGGTGATTAATTGGACTGTCTCCTCCAAACTCGTCAGTACGGGGAGTCGACGCACGAGGAGAAACCAGTTCTGATGCTGGAGAGCTCACGTTCTCAGAAACAGGAGTCGTATTGCCGGTTGGCAAAGATTGCACAAACTTATCCTCAAATGGGTTCTGGTCATGTTGACCTGGGGAGTGGATTTTTGGTGTAAACATACCTGTGAGACTCGTAGATTGTATCTTGTTGAGTGATGCGTCCCCAGGCAAAATCTTACCAAGATTCAAGCTCATCAGGGAGGAGCTTTGAGAAGAGTCTGCTTCGCCCTTAGAATTCTTCTTTGCAGATAACTCCATGTCCCTGTGGGCCATCTTGGCTTCTATAAATTTGAATCTTCTAGTATGCTGGCTCGAGAACTTGAGTAGATCATGCAAGTCTGTCGACCAAGCTGCAAAATCAGCCTCGCTTTGACATTTGAAGGTGAATTTTTGACTCTGGTTCGACGTCTTTGTCAAAATAAACTTGAAATCCTTGTCATTTCTAACCAGAATCGAATAATCATTCAAATTGTATGACTTAACAGGTACGCTGTCATGATCAACTATTCCACCAATCTTTCCCTTTGCCTTTTTCCGGGTTGAAGCATTTGAGGAATCGTTTTTTTGATTCTTTTCTGAATTGTTTTCAATCTTGAACTCGTGTAGATAGTTACATGTCAAAAGATAGAAAAATGAAACATAAGACTTCAAGACTTTCTGTTTCTTGTACATGTACCCGCAACGCAAACACTTGCTGTGAACCGAGTTCGCGTAAGGAATCGTGATATCCTTAAAAGATCTTATTTCTCTCTTTGGAAATTTCTCATCGTCATAGTAAAAGTTCAAAAAGTTTGGATTATGAACCATGAAATACTGCCAGTCATAGTCCAGAGATCTAAGTTTGTTTTTGAGAGTAACTCCAAGATTGAACAAGCAATTTTCTAAGGACGACGCATAAACTGCCTCAGCAGAAAGGGCTTTGATCAATTTGTCCGTCACCGAATTCAAATCCTTCACGACATAATTAAAAAGGTCTTTGGAAATGTTTTGAAGATTCACATACAGGGCGAAAATGTAGTTTTCGTGAATCAACTGATTTTTAATTTGATAGTCAAGAGACAACTTCACAAGGAAAGGGTCATGCATGGAAATAGCTTCATCCTCGTCCACTGTATCATTCTGTCTAATCACTGGCTTTTCGGACGAGTAGCGATTGACCGAATTGACAAAATTTGTGAGGTCGTTACCCGTTTTGGAAACTTCCTTAATGAGAGACACGTTAGCAAAGGATTCATTCTTCAAAGAGGTCTTAATCTCTTTGATTTTGATACCAATGTTTCTATGCAAACTTTCAAGCTTGGGAATGAGCTTTTGACTGATTTCACGGCACATCTTTGCTTGAGCTGAGTAAGTGCTAAAGTGGTCCTTGACAAGCGATGAACCTGCATTCATAAACAAGGAGTCTGGTGGGAAAAAAGTGGGGTCGATTTCCACATCAGACTTAGGGGCAAATTTGGCAGCCAGAATTGAAGAAGAGGTTCCTTGTTGTGTCGAAGGCTTAGATCCAGGAGCTTTGTTGGATGTCACCTGCTTGCCTTGAGGGGAAACAGAAGCGGACTGCCCTTCAGACTTCAAGTTAGAAAGACTGCCTGTCTTTCTATGTGCAAAAGTCTGGTTTTTCAAAAATGAAGTAGAAGACTTTGTCTTTGGTAAATTGGGGCGATTCGACTCTGTCAGTTGAGCGCCCAAAGACTTGTTCACTTCATTCTTAGGTGTAGTTGCCTGGGAGCTTGTGGGGGAAGGAAGTTGTTGCTCAAGACTCGAAAGGCACTTGTAGGGCAAGTCTTTGAAGCCTGGAAACTGAATACTACCAATAAGTTGAAGGTTCAAGTTCAGCTCGAATTCCTTGGCCATCAACAAGTCCTTCAAGTAAGCAATCAATGAAGACACGAACAGCTTCCATAATTTGAAATAAGCAACGAGGTAAGTGATCGGCTTGGAATCATGTGGAGGCACATTAATGAAAAAAGGACTTCTCTTGTCAGATGCTGGCAAGACGGAATCAGTAGTCATGATGGTGGGTTGTGCGTTATCAAAACTTGGTATATAAAATATCAGCCACTGTGTGGTATCCAGCTGAAACTAGAAAAAAAAAAGGAATTTGTTCCACGAAATAAAGCCGACTGTTGAAAGATCTCAATTTAAATCAACGAACTGAATTTTAGACTTCACGAATCCAATACTTGCAAGTATCAGACCAAATGAAAATTCTTATCCGGAAAGAAAGTGATATATATTTAGAGATCGGGGGCCGGCAGGGAAGGTGGCTCGGTTTTCCCGGGGAAGGCAATGAATCCGCGAATGTTCCAGTACCTGACACTCCAGCGAGCAATGACCGGAATGCAAATGTTGGCTTTTCAGGGTTTATGGAGCCTGAGTAACTCTTTTCGGTGTTAGAAAAAAAAGAGTATGTGAAGAAAAGAAGTGAAAGAGGAAGTAGGTGAAAAAAAATAAAGAAGTCGGCGAAAAATTTATGGTTGTCACGAAGAATAATTACGAGGACGAAACAGCAAAAAAAAAACGTTTCATTGATTTCTTAACTTCATTATGCATGCACCGCCCGGCAATACCGTGCCGTAGATGAAGAGCGGAGAAACATGGAGAATCCCGGTCAAAGTGGCTATGGGTCGCAAGGAGGGGTGAGGCCTAGAAGTTCCGCAGGTACAGGGGCCGGGCAAGAAGCTAGGACGCGATTTACCGACAGTAAGCTTGCGGTGGATCGACGCCGCAAGCTATGTATAGCAACCAATAAAAATGAACTCAAAATGAAACAAATATGATTGAGAAACTGAATTAAAGAAGACCCCTTTGAACCACAGGTGGATGGAATACCTCCTTCACGCCAGCCGATATAGGGGTATCGAGTTGTAACAACTGCATAAGTTTCAAAAAAAAAATTGTCTGCAAGACTTACAGCTATTTTTAGACCACCACGGGCCTTCGCCACGCCTAGAGTTGGGAAAGTTGAAGCGAACTTACTCGACCATCTATGGTGCGGAATGATACGGGATACCACCGTGAAAGTTAGCAATGGAATGTTTCGCGTTTTCTCTTCTTTTCTTTTTTTTTTTTTTTCTTGTTCTTCTGAACATTATGCATACTCGGCCGCAACCTTTTTAATTCAAACTGAACGATATGCTTAACAGTATAGCCGAGTAGTAGTTCTGGAACTCTCGCTTCCTTCACCCCGCAGTTTGTGTTCAAAGCAATCGGCCTTCAGTTTGTCGTGTAGGGCCTCTGGATTAGCGAGCTTCACAACCTTGGGTTTGATTTAGGCGCGTCATCGCCGTTTTTCTTCTTTCTTTTTTTTTTTTTTCTCTCCTTTCTCGTCGATGTAGCATGACGTATGTAGAACCCTAGCAGGACGTGCCCCCACTTTAGAACAAAACTTGGATTGCTCACAAAGTTTCCCAGCAGAAATTATACATGTATATACCCATCATTATAGCATTTCTTCTACATTTGTCATCTCACTATTGTTTGTGAAAATTCTTCGCCAAATAAGGCGCCGTCTAGTGCAAAGTAACATGCAAAGTATGCAAGGTGGCACAAGGAATCTTCGTCTAGTGGTCTCAAAGGAGCCCACTCTAGACCGACACCCAATGCGTTCCTGCAGAATGCTAGTATCTTGCGTGTAACGAGAATGGACTGGTGTGCACAGACGAGTACACTCTGCTTCAGGTGCGCTTACGCCGTAAAGCCAGCATAAGCATCTCTGAGTTGGTGTTTAGAAACAATTGGCTGTAGTAGCCTTTATAATGCTATAAGGCATATCTGGAAGTGAAACATTCTAACTAGATTCACCTTCAAAACAGATGTCTGTATCTTCCATATGTACTTCGTAAAGTGTCTTTTAGTTTCTGAAGTCTCACTTCTAAGTACACCCCGCTTGCAGCTTGCGTTTTAATCCACTCTCCCCATCCAATTAAGACATAACATCCCTCGTGCCTCATGCACCTTTTCGATCTATCAATGACTATATACTCCGCATATTGAAGTGATTTTTATCATATTTGCGAGTCATATATAAGAAGCACCGAAAACAATAATTAAAAATGATTGACACGTACGATCTCTTTTAAAGGGCACCCTTTTAAAAGTCGCAAGTCCGTAGCTAGCGCTCCTAACTGTATGGAAACGATCCATTTTGAGTCAGAAGAGTGCATTCTGCAAGGGTCATCGTTTAGCCATTGTTTTGTTCTTCAGTATGCTTCAAAACATTCCCAACCGTTTTGGTATCATGCCCTTGTCTTTCCTTTTTTTTTGCGTTCTTAGAAGCTCGTGATTCGCTGAAGTTTTAATGCATGATTTGTTGGTTCTGTCTTGCCTCCGCCTCGCCCCATTGTTGCAACTTTTGATGACAATGAGGTTCGAGAGCCCGGCCGCGTAGTCGATTTGCTATGCGTTGGCTCGGTTAGGCAATTGTAAAATCTCGGACATCCGTGGCTTCGAACTTATTCAGCACTATGATTATCAATTTCTCTCCCGAATATTCTGCTTAGTAAACATCGTCTATATGCTTTAATAGCACAAGACGGCCCGTCAATTTATTCATTTTTTGTTGTGACGCGTTTAAAAAGGTTCTTTGGAAGCTAAGATAGTTTTCAATTCGTGAAGATGTTTCACTCAAGTCTGCTGTCTGACTTACAATGTCACTCGCTGAGGAGTAGTTCTGGAATAAAGTCAGGCTCTCCTAATAGCTTTACTCAGCTGAGTCCTGAGAAGGCATTCTTAAGCCCGCAATACGGTTACATGATTCCTGATCATCATACCTCTTATGAGCCAGCTCATGAATTCATCAATACTTCAGAGAACTGTTACTTCAACCAAGTGACCAACCAAAACCCCTATTTGGTACATGAGAGCGTTCTAAAGACAATTCGAATGGAATTCGCCCTAGAAGACTCATATAAATCAGTTCTTCCTCGAAAAAATGAGCAAATCAGAATCAGAAAGAGACGGAAACCCCAAGAGTGTGACTGGAAACCAGAATCCGTGTACAAAATTTACGTTGAGTGTAAACCGGAATTTTTCGAGAAGACTGATTACCAGGACCGCATACCCAGTCGATCTTGCTTTGGTAAGATCAATATGAGAATCCCTAGGGCCTGGAGTCGGAAACCCAACAAATCCAAAAAGCGAAAAATGTCTTCATCATCCGAGTCTGATGCAAACTTTGACGGTATAAAACCCGATAATGTCACGTACGAAGACCTAGCACCACCGCCAGACACAAGCACCGCTATTCCCTCGAATTTAGACGATGTATTTTCGTTTGATTTCATGTTCGGGCAACATGCTTTTCGAGCGAGAGAAGAGATTTCTTCAAGTTCAACCCCCATTTATACCCTGTGAGAGTCGACGAAACGCTAACAACTCTATGACAGGGAACCAAGATGGCAATCTTATTTGCAGCGCAAGCCTGTCCAATTTGCCTGGCTCCCTTGACCCCTAAGCGTTTGGCGATTTCAGAGTATGTTACAGTCTCCCCAATATCAACTTTCTCCACCAAAAACTTCCAAACCTTTTTTTGCGACTCAGTTCCAAATAAGTATTTGAGTCTGAGGTTATTGATACGTTGACTTGCGGTAGAAGGCTCGTCGAGAATAAGATGTACGCTTCGTATAACTATCTCAATTTTGTTGGATTTAGATTCCTGCTTTCCAGGCAAGAGTTTGACCTCTCGTAATGCTCTAAAGTCTTTTCTAGCCACATCTACGAGCAGGTTCCACTTTCCAAGACTGAGATAATATATTACGCCACATTCATCTAGCACAAGTAATGCCTCCGATATTTTCAGCTGTACATACCAATAGTATAAACTAATCATTGCTGCAATTGGAGTTGTCAAGAGACGCGCGTCCATTGTTGCCCGTACCGCGTAAAGAAGGTCGCCTTTTTTTTTAGCCGGCATGCTGTAAGTGAAAGTCGAGTTGCGAGTTATGCCACCAAGATATTCTGTGATGTTAACCTATGAAGAAAGCCAACCACTTCGAGGCTACATTTCAAAAAGAAAAAAAAAAAAAAAAAGGAATATCACACCGCCTATTCTATTTCATTAGAAGAGACGCTTGTGAAGGCAGAAAACAGAGCTACTTCTTAAAAAGAGATCGCATGTAGAGTAAAGAGCAAAAAATTAGGCGTAACAATCCAAACCCCCCACTTTAACTTTCTTAAGTGATGGCCTTTTAGGTTATCATAGAGAGAGTTAAAGTGTGTTATGAGTATTGTATCGTCAAATAGTTATATGTGAGAAAACAAACAAAAACCCCTGAATTGTTAGTATTTGCCGATTACTGAGTTTCGTAAATCACTTCATGTAGTGTTAGTTGATTTCATCTATAGTCTTAAAAGACTATGTCATGACAATAACGCATATTTGAATAATCATATGTGATTCCTTAATAGAAACATACCATTTCAATTAATATAGCTAAAGAACTCGTTGATGTTGGTTCTCGGAAAAATTTTTCTGCTCGTCGACTGCGAAGTATTTATAATTTTGAGCATTCGCACTACCCGGAACTATGCCTGCCGATACACTAAGGTGTCTCAACTATGGCGAACTTCCAAAGAAAGCTGGTGAGCCCATTCATGTAGCAAATCCAATTTATCCTTCATTTCTTTAGGTTCATTTTTCTTTGCGTTATCTGTGGCATAGTTCACCGATGATCCGAGGATTCCCTTGTTGGTGTTTTCAAGCGCCTCTTGATTTTCTCGACTATTATCAAGATTTTCCTCACTTTCCTCCCGTTGCTCAAGAATGACTTGATCTTTTTGCGAAGAAGCACATATCTTTTTTTTCGGTATTGCACTTCGCATATATTTAAGCCATTCCTCTTGCTCGAAAGATGCATCTGTTTGGAGTGCAGAGTTGCCAAAAAGCATTTCAAAAACGTTGGACCCATCTGCTCGATTGCGAGGAACTAGTTCCTCCTCTAATAGAGTAGTAAATTGTGTTGTATCATCATAAGCATCTTCTAATTCCATATCCAAGGAATTTCCACCACTCGATGACTGCCAGGGACCTTCAAACGAAAGTCTATAGAGAGATCGCACGTTGTTCTTCACGACATTTTCATCGATTGTAGAAGAAAATAACCCCTTCTCCCTGTCAGTATAGCATTGGATATACCGTTTTTGAAAATTGATTCTCGATTTTGAAAGAGTACCGCTGTTGGCCAGTTCAATAAGTAGTTGTTCAAGATGGTCATCGTCGGTCAAACACAATTTATCAATGATGAAATCAAAACGGAGTGTGCGATATGCTTTCGTAAAGTTCACTAGCATTTTCACCTTGAGGTTGTAAAGTAGCAAATTTTGCGACACGACAAAAATTGGATCATCATAAAGGGGATCCTTTACTTGCTTCATCTTGTCGGTAATCTCCATGAATGCTATCAAATCTAGCTTCTCATATGCCTCAACCAAATCGATAAGATTTGTGTATTCCGCAAGTTGGGAATAGGATTGCGTCTCCTGTGATTCGAAAGGGTTAACTTCACTCTCAACTAATAAGCAACAAATAATAAGATATTTAAGAACCTTCTTTTTAGATGAGGATCCAGCCTCGTCGTAGTTTTTAAAACACTCATAAAATTCCATTCGGGCTTTTTCGTAATTCCCCTTGAAGAATTGTACGGTAGCACCGCACTCCCTCACTACGCCCATCACTTGGGGATGTGTAATCGCAGGTGTTACATCTAGGCTTCGTTGATAGAGTTCTCCAAGCTTAATGGAGCTCCCAGATGTCTTCATAGTATATAAGATTTCCGCTGCGATGATTTCCAAAGCGTACGAGTTTCGTGTCAGCTCTGAGACCTTGGATAGTCTCTCATTAATCAAGTCAATAAGCTCACAACAAGAACTTAAATCTTCTATTTCAAGAAGATTGTTTAGCCTGTTGATGTTAATTTTGAGCCAGAGTCGATGCCCTGAAGATCCAGACAGAATAAAGTCTTGCAAATGATTAACAATTACATCATACAAGTTCTTCACAAATGCATGGTTGTGACAAGCAGCATACCTGGTGAGAATCTTACTGATAGATTCTTCGGCATAGTTACCATTAAGTCCCGGCAACATTTCCATGAGCCTTCCTATATCTTCCAAAACCAGGTCATATTTTTGTTGCTGGTAATGAATCTTAGCTAGTTGCTTATAGGCCTTGAATACCCATTCTGTATCAGAGTTTTCATCTACTGACGTAATCAATCGCCGGAATTTATCAGTCGCTTCAGCTAACGAGTCTTCCTTCAACCCTTTGGCGTAGTAGTACTGATTCTCCTGCTAGGTTAGTAACGGTTCAAAGCATCGTGTATGGCTTACTAAGATTTACATACTGGTGAATCCTCCCCCGACGATTGATCTTGAATTTCTTCATCTCCGTCATCCTCCTCGAATTCAAATTCATAAGATTCTTCAGAAAGATACTCGTCCTCGTCAGACATATCAATACGACGCGTAGCAGGTAAGGTTAAGCGGTTTTAAAATCAGTGCTCCTCAATGTGGGTGTTGGCATGCAGGTCTTTATCTATGGCAGAGTCACTGTTCGCGTAATTTGTGCATTCAAACAGAGTCTTCGTTTTCTATTTTAAATCATTTTGTGATGGTTTTTGTAATGTTCTTCTCCTTCATTCACTTTCTTTGAGTTTTCTTTTTCTACAAACGAATCTAAAGAAAAAAAAAAAGTTAAAAATTGATATGTTCATAGATCATTTCTCTGCTTTTAAAATGAGGTCTTCCCCCTCGGTTCTTTTGGATTTCGTGGCCCAAGACATCCGGCATTTGTTGAAGGGGCTGAAAACACCAGTCGCTAGACATTGTAAGGAATTTTATGCTTAAATTGGTCTTTAAAGTGTGACTATTAAAATCCCTGGTTTTGAGCTTTGAAAGTATGAAAGATAACATTTTTTTTTTTTTTTTTTTTTTTT